>JAMKCH010058975.1:0-99529 GCA_023653785.1 Ophioderma brevispina | reverse complement strand
GATTGGCTTTAAGTGTAGGGCATGTACAGGTTTATCTTTAATTAATTATGTGCACTTTTTCACAGGGTATTACAGATATGCATATATGTGGCTGACCTACATTTTTCCATGTGCATGTCTTTGTTACAGAGAGAGATGTGTAAGCTGTTGCTACAAAATCTCCAGAGCATTTTTTGTGCTGAGAGTTAATTAAAATGACAGAATTGTTACTCTCTAAATGTATACGAGTGAAAATTTCACTCCCCAAAAGAGTAAAACTCTTGTAACCACTCCAAAATGAGTGGTTTGTACTTACAAAGAGTGAATTTTCACTCAAAAAGAATGACAACACGAAAACGAGTGGAAATCCACTCTTTTTGGAGTGATGTTCACTCTTTTTGAGTGGGAATTTGCTCTTTTTAAGTACAAACCACTTATTTTGGAGTGGTTTAAAAGAGTTTCACTCTATTGGGGAGTGAAATTTTCACTCGTTTACATTTAGAGAGTAGAAAACAGAGTCACTTATGAAGTCAATGTTGATCTGTTACACTGTTAGAAATTAAAATTAAAATAATTAAAATGACAGAATTGTTACTCTCTAAATGTATACGAGTGAAAATTTCACTCCCCAAAAGAGTAAAACTCTTGTAACCACTCCAAAATGAGTGGTTTGTACTTACAAAGAGTGAATTTTCACTCAAAAAGATTAAAAATCACTCCAAAAAGATTTATCTAAACACTTATGTCTTAACAACATCAATATCTTAATACCTTATACCTTAATACGCTGTGTTCTTTGTAGAGCGCTTTATAAATGCTTTGTAATAATAATAATAATAATAATATCTAAATATATTTAAACCCTTAAGGGCACATGTGGTCCATTGATACAACGACCGTCTCATGACCCAAGGTCCTGTGGGTTCGAGGTCCCCTGTGGCCCATGTGTTGTGCACTTGGGCAGGCACTTCCTCCCTCGCTTTGCCTCTCCCACCCAGGTGCTAAATGGGGAGCTGTATGAATATTGTCCATTGAGCGCCCCCAATGGGTATGATTTGCCTTGGGCATTTGTAAGGCGCTGACATATTCTAGTGGCAGCGGAATAATGTAAAGTGCTTTGATACTTGGTGCCAGGCGCTATAGATAATGTCGACATTTATTTTAAATTTTATTGAAGTAATGTTTATATTTGTTGGTAGTGTTTAGACATTTGACACAGAGAATTAAGAAATTTAACATGTTTAATACTAAATGCTACTTCGCACCACATTCTAAACACTATTTTGTACAGTTTATTGATAATCTGGACAAGGAGCAATAATACATACCATCTGAAAGCTTACACTGTATAAGATCAACATAAAAAGACCACCATTAAGACACACAAAACTATGATTTTAAGAGACGAAATCAAGGTTTGAGAGAAAAATCTACATATTTTTGTTTTAAATATTTACACAATACCCACAGCAAAGGTATTATGTAAAAGTACCTCTACTTTCATAATCTGCAAAGAAAATGAAAAATAGAAATCAAAATGTAAACATTTTAAAATCCCCATCTTAAAACCCCATGATTATGTTACATCTGGGACCTGAAACTTTAAAGAATTTATGACAAAGACACAAACAAAATTATTGGGTTACACATTCGGATGTTTCCATGGTTTATCAAGAATACTAATTTTAGACTTACCTAGTCACTCTTGAGCTATCTATGGGACCACCTTTTACATTAACTCTGCCCGATTGCTCAAATTCATTATGCGTTATGACTGAAACTATTAAGTTTAGTCCTTGGGTAGGCCTAGCCCTATAATAGGCAGATTGAAATAAAGCTGTCTCATTATCGACAAGGAAATATCTCAGTAATGAGAGGATTTCTAACAATATATGCAATATCCTATCTGATAATGACACACAATTTCATCAAAATTTCTAGTATAATTGCACTCGCTGAGCAGACATGATTTCGGGATTGTATGTGTAAGGTTGCAGAAAATATGGCTGCCAACTTTCAGAAACAGATTTTCTGTTTTCTTACTTAACTTTACTTACTTTACTATCTATTTAGCTAAATAATAATTACCAATTCTGCATTAGAATTCATGATAACATGTACTTTTGCGGAGAATTTCTTTGAAAGACAATTTAAAAGGTATATTAGTTATAATACTGAGAGCACATGTGGTCTTGTGGATAAGCACCTGACCGACATGCTAAAGGTTTTGAGTTTGAGGCCTACTCTAGCCAACATGTTTTGCCCTTGAGTAAGGTGCTTTATCTCAATTACTTCTCTCTACCCATGTGTATTTCGGTACCGACATTATTCATTATCATGTTTTGGGGAGTCCAAGTGTGTGAAAATATCGGATCCAAAACATGATAATGATGATTTACGCCCAATATTAATTGTTCTCGCTATGAGTTTTAAAATAATGGCTCGACTGCATCTCGCCCAATATTTTGGCAACTCATAGCTCGACCAATAAATATGGGCTCAATTAATTTTATACCAATATTGGGAAGATAACAGACTCTCTGTAATGGAGGTGTAGCAGTTCCCCTACAGCAACATTTTAGGGTGGGACCAGGGGAGTCTGGCTCAATCGCTTCGAAAGAGAGATGGACATTCCGTTCCTGTATCACAGCTGTTTGAAAGTCTCATTTATTATGACAAAACGAGAACAAAACAAAAAATATGAACGGCGACACACTTTTGATGACTAAGTTGGAGTATTTATGCCACTAACTACGTCCTGTGTAAATTTGGTGAAATTTCATTGCGGGCAAATATAATTTTTCATCAAAATCTAGTTTTACACATCTTTCTATGGGAAATAAGAACACAGAGGGCGCTATAACATACAAATTACGACCTTTGTAGGCCTATATGGCAAGATTCCTGCAATGGATTTTTCTGATTTTTGCGGAGGTAATAGGTCTTGCATGTCCCTACTTATATCAGTTGTCAAAATTGTGTCGCCATTGCTTAAAATTGCTCTAAAATAAAAATAGACCATTTGCATGGGTCAAGACCGCTGTGGTTATCAGGTTGTGTTAATTTCTCTTTTGAGTCTATTTCCCTTTTAAAAATTTTGTTGTTGTCAAAATGGTACTGAGCCCTTTTTCTTTTTATTTTCAGCCTTTTTTGCATTTTAACTCTTCTTTTTCTTTGCAATGGCCTGTCACATCCATTTGTCCAGTCCTCTCGTCACTCCCCTTAAAGTTTGAATCCTACCCCCAACAACTGATTATAAATTTCTGAGCTTCCCCCTACGTCTTTTGCTGCTTCTACTGCTACTGGGGATACCTGCCTGCCTGTCCACTTGTCAATCCACATTCTGAGGAAGATTAATTATTACATTGCAATGCACACAACCGATAGAAACCGCTTCATGTTCCAGACCCCTCTGAAGCTATCCACACTATCTGTGTACATTGCTATGGTAGGCATCGGTATCATGACTCCTCAAGGTTTTTTAGCTAACCAGTATCTTCTCCTACGATTCAGGGCAAAGAGGGGTTTAATAAGACAAGTCCCCCTCCTTTATAAGAAGCCAACATTGATCAAGACAGTTGTCCAATGATTTTCCCTTTGTTGTTCCACGAACAAGGAGTGCTGCGTAATACTCTAGAGGCCGGGGAGCTTTTCTTCTTTTAAATATTGTACAAATATTGGATCCAATAAACCTAAATTGCCAACGTACAGGAACACAGTGCACTCAAAACGGTCAAAAAACAACACCAAAACAAAGCGTTTATTCATTGAAATTAAGACTTGGTCCCTTAAGAAGTGGTGATAATTACAGTGTTATTCACTTCATGCAATTCAGATCGTGTTCCACGCCCATCTTCCCTCTTTGTTACCACACACGCCCCCGGCTACCAAGATTCAAGTCAAGGTCAGCGGCGGACCGTGAAATCGTTCAGATTTATTCCCCACCACGTTCTCGGCCTTTGCAATGCAAATCGGCACAGACACCCGGAAGCAAGTGGCATTTGCCGAAATATTCATGACACAGCATGCAACAATTGGAAGTTGATTATTATATCAAAGTATTGCAAGTTGTTTCAAGCCGGTCAACGGCCCGCATTCATCAAAAACAGGTTTATAAACGTTTAACCTTGCCCTGGCCAGTGGGCGGAGATCGGACATGATGTCGCTGTCACGTACCCTGCATATCACTTTGTAGCTGCTGAATAGGCCACTGAACTTGATGGACTGCGTCAACCGCACCAAGACTTCACTATTTTATTATCAGCATCACCATAAAATAAAGCCCTTACTCTTATTACACATGTGAATGGTTGATAGGCCATCGTGACTTTAGCTACAGTAAAAAAAATGTCCTTGCGGGTCGTCTGAATGGTGTAATTAAAAAGTCATGCCTTTTGCGCAACTGTTCATTTTGCATGATGCCGTCTGCTTAGTGAAACCTTTATACAAACCAATGTTTGAATGTACGTTCCCCTGTTATTTGTTAATTTTAGACTACTGCTATTCATATATAACCCCAAGCTCATTTATTGTTAACTGTGGTTTTAACCTTTGTGGGTTCTGCAGGGAACTACGTTACTTTAAGATCATATTTTTTCATTATCTTTTCCTTAGCAAATGTAAACTTGTGCATTTTAATGGACCATTACGCAAATCAGCATGAAACACTACATTACAATGAGTACTTAAACAAGCCTAGTCTTTTGTCAGTGTTTTACGAGATGGCTTTCAAATGACATGTTGGTTGTGATTTTATTGGAAGTCAAAAACCACGTCTAAGGCACTATCAAGATTCTCTAAATAGAAATAAAAAATCAGAAAAATAAAAAATCAGGAAAAAAAAATCAGCGATTTTAGCATGTCTGGAAAAGTTTAGGTACCCTAACAAAACCTACACAAGGGATACAAACCATTAAGGCCTAAAAAAAAAGAAGGTTTGTTTGCCCTTTTCCGACCGACCCAAAAATCGGAAATCACAGGCGCTTTTTTTTTTAAATTTTTCATTTCGGATTTAGAAGGGAAAAAAATTAAAATACAAATTAAACTACCTCATAATGAATTTTAAATCCAATCTGTAATACACCCCCCCCCCAAAGTCTGGGCAAAACAAATTCCAAGCATTCTCTGGTGTTATGATGCCATTTTAATATGAACGGCACAAAACTAGAAAAAGCTTCCTAGAAAGGAGTAAATTTCGGAAAAAATGTGTCGCTTTCATGATGCAAACACACTAAAAATACTGTACCTACCAATGTGATAAAAGCCTTCAGACTTATAACTGGATAATTAAAATGTTATAATTATATAACAGGCGAACTCGTATTTACGCGATTGCGTAAAATATGTCCCCACCGAATGTCGCAATCACTAAACATGTGATAAATGCAACTACAAAACCCCACCCCCTCTTCAAACACCCCACCCTCCCACAAACATTTTAAAAAAAACCCCACCCCCTCCAACACCCCGCCACCTGCCCCCCTCCCAACACCCCCACAACCCCCAACACCCCACCACTTCCCAAACACCGGCAACAAACCCACCCACCCATCTTAACACCATTAACCACCAACACCCCGTAACATGCCTCCCTCTTCCCAATTTACCCGAAACACACTCCCCTCCACACACCCTACCCCCTCCCCAACACCGTCACCCCCTCCCCAAACAATACCACCCCCTCCCCAACACCCCACCCCCTTCCCCAACACCTTACCCTACCCACACTTTTCACCCCATCCACCAACCACTTTCACCCCCTCCCCAGTTACCCCACAACACAACACCCCCTCCCTAACACCATGAAAAACACCCCCACCCCCTCCCCACCAAACTGCAACATAACACCACCTCGCAGGAAACCCTTGCCACACCCCACCCCCTCCCCCACACCCTGCACACCCACCCCCTACGACACACCCACCCCTCCCTATGGCATAGTAGTCTCATGCAGCGAAGGAATTTGCCCATCTGACGTCCCGTTTGCAGAAGATACAGCAATCTACGGCATATTTAATTAGCTCATTTGACTACCTAAGTGCTATATTCACAACTTTCAAATGCAACAAAGATGTGGCCCATGATTCGGCTTTCATGCCAGTGCAGGAATTTTGAGTAATCATGCACAGTGTCAAAAATTATAGCAATTACGCTGATTTTTGACATATTAATTAGCTCATTTGCATACTCAATTTGCCCCAAAAATGCGCCCAAAATCTAATCAGGTCGAGAACTTTTCAGACCCGTTCCTTCCACATCATATTATACGCCTTACAGAATCCAGAAAAATTGTACACAGCCTTGCCCGGTAATTTTCATAAATTATTGCAAATTATATACTTATTAGCATATTTACGCCCAAAATATAATCAGGTTGAGAACTCATCACCACGTTTCTTTCCACCAAAGTTACATCATTGTGCCAGTACGGAACTCCAGTTAAATCAATACAACATGGGTTAACATTTTTATCACAGAGGACGGACGAACGGACGAAAAAAACGGACGTACGATGCTCATTTTATAGTCCACGTTCCGAACACGTTCGGCGGGGAAAATTGAACCAATTAGGGAACGTATTAGTATTATTGACAACATCATTGACCTTAGGCACGCCTATTTTTTAGACACGACTTCCGGGGCAGACAAAAGACTGGGTGTCTCAAAATTGTGACCGGGGCGGACGCGGGTGTTTTTTTCGAATTTTGAATGGAAAACGTATACGTTTAGAACATTTAACGTATAGTTCAGTTCAGAATATCATTCCACAGAAAGTTTCTGTGCACATTTCAGCATTTTATTCTATATTTTCTTGATATTCGGCACCAAAATATGCATGCAGTCTGAGCTAGTCTGTGCCTTAGTGCACGGTCCCAATACTAGAAATGCGCTGTTTTGGAGAGGTAGAGTAGCTGAATTCGACCACCATCGATAGGTGTGTGTTTTGTACATGGCATGGCGACTCGACAAAAGGATGGGTTTGCAACTTCTGGTATAAAGGTTTTTTTCATAAAATATTTTTGACACATTGTTAGATATTATTTTTAATGTCGTCCATGAAATACCTGGTACAATACTGTCAAATTTGTGTGTGATTTAAAGATTGCACCTGACAGCTACGCTGTGCGTTTCACAGCAAAATACGGTGCTTATGTTGTATTTTACCACGTCGCATCTGTCAATTTGGATGCAACATTTGATAGTTTGTACCAGAACTTACTAGATACAAAGGTATTCCGTGCTACAGTTGGAAAAGGTATTGGTGGCTGCACTACCAAATCGCCCTTGGCAGAATGTTGGTCGCTGTGAATCAATGTCATTTTGAAAGACACTTGTTTAGATAACATCATGCCATTGCAATTCTCCTGTGTCTTGTATTAAAAAAAACAAACAAAAAAACATCGACCGACCGACCGACCCTCCCGATTTTCAGGCCAAAAGGGCAAACAAACATATTTTTTTTCGGCCTAAGCAACCAAATAAGGACAGAATAAGAAATAGTCATTACTGTCTGTACGGACACTTACTACATACAACACATAATTGAATGGGGTACCAAATTCATAGGAATAGGATGTTTAGTAAGGAAAACCACGGGGGTGGGGGTGGCAACACCCATTCGGGAGTTTTGTTACAAAAAATAGCTCAGGTAGATTAGGGTTAAGAATTTGAAAAAAGATCAGCTATCAGTAAAGGTGCAACGAGAGATCACACATTAGGTGTACTAACAAATAGTAAAAAGTAAGGATTTTTGCCTGATGTAAAGCTTTCCATCACAAATATCCCCATCTGAAAGGATTAGCTGAGAAACGTTTCGTTGCTAAAAAATGTGAAATTTCTTAATTTCGTATAGGAGTCAAACTAAGAAATTTCAGGCCTATGTGAGTTACATTGAAATATATAAGCAAACAAAATCATTGTTGTTCTCTTTAAGAACAGTTCTGTAGCAAAAACACAAGGAGAAAATCTATTGAGCATTAAAGCTATATGCAGAATTACAATATGACACCAATATTTGGAGTGCCTCAAAATCTCTCGTTGCACCTTTAAGTTACAAACATGGACTACAAACTGGTTCTAGACATAATAGGATATATACATGTATGCATAATAAGTTAAGTACCACTGTACCTAGTGATAATAGTATAGAAGTTACACTCACCCAATATTAGGAATAGAGTAATACTTAAAGAGACAAGAGGGCATTTCCAGAAAGAAGCGCCACCAACTTTTTTAAAACACGGGTTCCCCGCACATCTGGAATGCCCACCAATTTACCAGATCACAGCCGAAGTGAACAAGCCGAACACACCCTTGTTATGTAATAAGATCATTAAAATGATGATTTAAGATTTTCTGTCATGCACGACAGAAATTCTAAACACGCTCATGGGGACGACCACAACAGCAGGCAAGTTGAAAATATAGGTTTTGTTTTCTTTTTTTTTACGTTTTTTGAAATGGTTTGTACTGGTTCAGAGTACAAACGTTATGAATTTGCATGTCCATATTCAGAATCAGTACCATATATGCTTTCAAATGAGTCCAAACAAGCCTAGTCTTTGGTCAATGGATTTTGAGATGGCTTCTTAAAATGACTGCAGGCTATTGGAGAAGCCATCTCAAAAGCCAGTATCCTATGTTATAACCTATACAGAATCTACCACAGTTAATAGGGTTAAGACCTACCTGGGATCTGTATATATAACATATTCAGGCATTTTCATCTTTTTGGTGAAAAGGTCCTAAAAGTGGTGTTTTAATTTTGCTTGGTTTTGAAATACGCACATCGATACACAAGTAGACTGTGAAAAGACAAGTTTCATGAATAAAAAAAAAATCCTGACACAAATAATGATTTACATTTTTGAAGTTCAATAATCTGGTATAAATTGTATAAAAATTGATGTGGTTGTAATATTAGCCTCCAATGCAGTGTAAATTATTCATGACCATGTGTAGAATGTTAAGTTAAACCAAAGTTTTAAATCTGGTTTTGTCCCCGTCAACGGGGGTGGCCGGATACACCTCACACTCAGCAATACTGCTGTGTGAGGATTTATTGGAGCAAAAGATAATTGACCGGATGCCCTTCCTGACGCCAATCCGCAGTTTTTGGCGGTGGGCCTAGCCTTTGGGCAACTATGCCCACCATACAAGGCAGCATGTGCTGGATGGCCGCCAAGCTCTCCAGAGCTGACGCCCTTGTAGGTAGATCTTCTTTTTCATTCTACCAGCTACCCTCCTCATCAGATTTCCTTTGAAAATCGATGGGGGTGACGGTTTAGCCGCCGACAACTCGGCCCTGGGACAGGTAGTACTGGTTACCAGGATACCAGTAGCAGGCCCTCAAAGGAAACCTGACCTGACCTGTGGAATATCTGTGTAAAAAGACATACTTTGGCCCTATGTATTTAAACAAAATACTTTTGACAGTAGTCTGAATCGGCAGTAAGCATGCTGTAAAACATGATTCATTTTCAGTACTGTGGATATGTAATACCTAGGTCATTTTCTAAAGTGCTACATGATCTGTAGGAAAGAAAATTCTAAGAACCTTAACATTGTAATGAATTCTGATTATGATGTATTCTTTCTTGTGTCTGAGCTCAGGTTGGCACAGGAGTAGATTTGAGCAGTGTTTTCCCCTACGGCCATGTGGCTCAAACTTGGCCCAGAAGAGTTAGAGAAGAAATAAAGACAATAACATGGAAGCATGATTTTTAGTCAGTTAGTTGGCAGATTTTGGAGGATAATAGTTATATTGGTCCATGCTACAAACCCTTTCCATGAATATTTGAGAGATTGAACACTGAATTGAAATCCGGGTGTGAACATACAGAAATTTGATAATTTATAACAAACTGATAATTCTATAAACTAATCATATATCAAAGGCTGTAATTTTGGTGAATCTCTCACTATGAAAGACAAACAACTATAGCATAATTATACTTTGTCAGGTCTGAAGTGATATGCATGCATGCTGAAAGTCGTTACATGCCCATATTGTAATGTGTGCGATTCCATGTTGTCCTCTTTTCCAAGCCTCAGCCCTGGTCTTTATCACAAACCTTATCCTAGACTTTAACCTCTAATACTAACCTAGCTCTTCACACCCTATGACTGTAACCCTAGAAGACATCCCACTCTGGCAGATTTATGTAAAGTATTCCACAGAGGGAGCATGGATTTCAAATGGAATAGCCCATTGGGTAACTACATTTGAAATCCACAGCCCCTCTGTGGAAGACTAATTAAGTCTTCCACAGCAATGATTAAGCCTTCCACAGTGGTGGTATGGATTCCAAAGAGAACAGCCCTTTGGATGTTGAAATGCACACTCCTCTGAGGAAGATTTAGATGAAGTCTTCCATAGAGGGAGTATGGATTTCAAATGGAATAGCCCTTTGGTAAATACATTTGAAATGCACACTCCTCTGAGGAAGATTTAGGTGAAGTCTTCCACAGAGGGAGTGTGGATTTCAAATGAAATAGCCCACTTGGGTTGAAACATTTGTGAATATCCACAGTTCTCTAATCAAATAACAAAAACTTTATATAAAATAAATCACAATTTATAATTAAATGTAATGCTAGAAAACTTAGCAAGCAGACTATACTTACATCCAATCTTGGGCTGAAAGACGACTTGTGGGTGTGCTTTGTATAATTATAGCATATGAACTTTTACATTATGCACTTAGTATTTATTTTAATAACACTTGGTAGGAAATGCTTTCAGCCCTCGTCCTTCAACTAATCATTCATATACATACCACTTATCAAACAATGATAACTTTAAGTTGTTATATTACCAAGGGCAATGTAAGTCTGAGAAGCTAATAACATTACTTAAGGATCATGAAACTAAGGATATAAGGTTACATGGCTAAGTGCAGTAAACATACTACATGGACAAATTTATTTCGGTTGATCTAGGCTGGGATTCAAATGCAATTCGCAGGATAAGAGTATTTAGGAGCGATATGTTTATAGGGAGTCTCAAATATTGACGTTTCTAGCTTGTGAATTGCAATGATGGAAGCTGGGGGGGGGGAAACAAGGTGTGGACGGTGGCGAGAAAATGGCTGCTGCTATGTTCACAAATTTGGAGAATGAATTATTGATGGGAATAAGGAAAAAACAAAAAGACTAAGGATACTGGTACTTATAATCAACTAATATTAACTGGTCAAAAAATCTCACTTTATTCAAGAGACTTTGATAAAAGTAACTTTAATTTATGAAAATTACCATCAAAATTACTAATTTTGGTATGTATCTTTTATGGAAGACTGCTAAAATTTATTGTGGCTCAAATGCAGGTTGGGTACTTATCCATTCGTGAAAATTTCTTGCCTTATAATTAAAGTGTTTTACAGTACACTTACTGAAATCTCAACGTTTTTAAGCTTTTTCTACCACAACAATCTGTTAAATACTTTGCGTAGGGTTCACCCTGGTTCAATAAAAATAGATGCTAACATCTGAAAAACAATGTGCGAATTTCAAAAATGAATTTTTAAAATGTCTAACAGTACTGCTCTAACCATATCATCCTCACAATCTTTAAACTAACCTTTCCCAATTGGGTATACCATATTGGTCATCTCAAGCAGTCAATACAATAGCCGATTTAAATACACCACAATAGCTTTTACTTTCTTCTCTGTGACAGTCCACTGAATTCAAGTTGTTCCAAACAAAACTAGTCTCCATTTTCCCCCAATATTCTCCAATTTCTTTGGAGTATAGAGCACAACATATTGACAGATCTGCAAACTTTCAGGACACCCTTAACCACGCTTTAACTCATAGGCCATTGGCCGCATCGCACTAGACCCTAGGGCTAGACATGTATGCTGGACAATCCACGCAAAGCAACAATATGTCTTAGGCATAATGTAGACAAAAGCCCCTCACAGCGTGTCCATTAATTGTTAATTGCGCAGGCAGTTAATGTGAATTATGAAACATGCATAGCTTGGGCCCAAGGTGGGAAAACAGAAAATGGAGCAAATTTGTATTCATCATTTGATTACCAAATGTTAGCCCAGATTCGGTTTTCCAGGCAAAATCTCAGATTAACTGAGTTTTAGACGAACAAGCTTGATGTGATTTCTTTTTAGAGAAATTACCCTGGGTACTCGCTATCTCCATCTCTCTTTATATTCCCTAGCTGTTTCTCTACCAATACTCAAGTCTGGAGTGCTGTGGCCATATAAAGGAAATGTTATTGTAACTTACTGAACATTGCAATTAATGGATTCAGTTCAAGTGTAAATTTGTTTACAAGAAAGTAAAAAAATAGAGAAGAGCAGGGGAGACAAGAATCATGCATTGTGATAATTTTTAAAAAAAAAAAAAAATAGGTTTGTTTAAATTGGAGCCAATAAGTGTCCATGTAGGTTATCTTAGATAACTGAAGAAAAAAAATCAGATTTTTAACCATATCTATTCCAAACTTACACTAAACTTTGATAAAAGGCACATAAATTTATCAACATGGTCGATTAGCAAATTGGCATTGAAAAAGAAGGTACTGTTGATAGATGAAGTCTTGGCTCATATCAGGAACACAAAAAAAAACTAGACTATCTCTCTTAATTCCTTAAATTATTTTAAAGTCTTAAAGTGTATTCGTGACAAAAATTTTTTGGGACTAAAAAGTTTAAATCCATGTAAAGTCTATTTAAATTAAGGCCTTTTGATTGAAAAATAAAACTTTTTAAATGGGTTAAAACTATTTATAAAACCAATTTTAAGATTATTTGAATCTAGGAAGGAAATTGTTTTTAAAGTCCCAAGAGGTTTTGTCGTCATTATCCGTCTGCTTAGATTAAAGTAAATATAGGAATTTAGGGCGACCCTACCCCGCCATCATCTACATGCATTCGATACCAGCATTTAATTAACAAAAAAATAGGAAAATAGTACACAAGAATTACAAAAAAAACAAAATCTTTTTTTGGTCAATTTTGTTTATGGTCCAAAAATAAGTAAAAATCTAGAACTTCTTTTTGAACCATTAATTCACCATTAACACCACTAGCCAAATCAAGCAGCAACTGGAGATACCAAAAATGTCAGTTGGCCGTTTATTCAGACAAGTGATGACCGGAACTCTCAATCACTTTTATTCATTGACTGACCTTTAAAGTATACCTGTTGAAGTGGGAATGGTGACTAATGAAGGCAGTAAGGAGTAAGTTATATTCATTTTCGGATCACACAAATCAGCTAATAAAAGGATGGCCAATTACGCGGCAAAAGAGTAACAGGACTTTACACAAAATACAAAATCTTGAGAGTGATATAACCGAGCCAAACTGTTCACGAGCCGACAAGTTGAAAAAAAATAGAACAGCACAATTTTCAACTTGAAATTGGAAGGTGATTAAAGTAAATGAGAAGTGGTGCTAAACAAATAATATAAATAGCAAGGACCATCAATTGGCAAAATATGGCAAGATTCACCAATTTTTTTCCAAAGTTGTAAATTTTGTTATACTGTGTAGTCCGGCCCTTATAGCCCAGCCCCATGACATACGATGTCATAAATATGTCTATTTCAATGCTATGTGCAGCCCTCCTGATTTCTACAAAACTGAAACAGAAGGGCTCCTGTCAAATTGAAATTAAAAAAATATACAAAAATCTATTTATGTCATCATGTTTAGTGTAATATGATCAAAATTAAGAAAAAAAAACCACGGTTTTTTTTCTAAATAAATTAAAATATTAATAGCTCTAATGACCTGTGGTTATTTTGAAGGCTGTCAAAAACTAAAGCTCTGATTTCTGCATGGTAATACTCCATTGGAGTGAAGTATCAGTGATCTCACTGCTTTGTCAGCGCTGTTTAAACAGGTTAAATGTGTCAATTGTATGCTGTTCTGCATACAAATCAAATTACACTACACTGTCTTTGTGTCATATAGTTCAGAACAAAAATAATGATTCAATTAGGCTCTTACCTTTCTGTCAAACGCATTAGCATTACATATAATTGACTATAAGGTAGTTTTGGACAGGACACAATTATTTTAGAGCACAATTATTTTAGACTTGCATGGTTATTTAAAGGGCTATGCCATGAAATTAGCAATCACAGATGTGGTAAGAAATGCTTAAAAGTGCATACAGACACATCAAAAGTTCTATTTTGATTGGTTACTCAGAGGTTATATCATGTAATGAGCCATATTGATATTTTAATAAAGGTTGTAAACCTCAAGGGATTAAATGTATAAAGAAGCAGTTCTTGATTGGCCGGAATGCCTATATAATTTTCCTTGCCACTGGGGGCCAGACTTCCCAAGCAAATTCCTGTGAGGGATCATCTCTCCTCCTTCACAGCAAGTCTATTTTTTCTTGGGCAGGGAAAGGCAAGAGAGGTGAGGTTCCATGCCCAAGGACACAACACACTGACAGGATTCGAACCAATGACACCCTTTGATCATGAGTTGATTGCTGTACCCACTGCAGTGCACCCGTGTAGAGTAAGAAAATCTTAATGCCGCTCACCTGCTTTTACCTTAACATAGCACATACACAAACCAGTTCTGCCACGTAAAGTAGTTGATGTGACAGTAAGTAAAGGTGTGAATATTTTGATGTCACATCATGCTACAGTACATAAGGAGTACAGACCTGTATGTCATGCATGTGTCATTGCGGTTGAGCTTACACAACATGCGGCATGATTCGTTCCACACAAACCAAAAGGCAAAAATTGTGAAATTAAGACAAGCAAATATAAGGAGTTAAGAGTGATAGAACACACACAAATGGCATTATAAAAGCCCAGAACTCTTTTAGTACAATGACATAACATGAAGTAGAATGTCAAAGACAAGTTGTACCAGGTTGCGACAAATCTCCTGTCCAATAGCCTGGGGTAGTTGGAATTAACAAAAAGGAAACCTTGATTTCTTGACTGTCAGTTCTCATCTTCAAAACTGCTTTTGGTCAATAAACACTATGTTAAGTGTATTAAATTCAAACAAGCTTTGCATTTATTAACCAATTTACCCAGTTCTTTCTTCATCAATTTATTTCATGCGTTTTACATCAAATATTCATATGTTAACAATTTTTTCATGCAGGGGAGAGCAAATGAGGATTTTTTTTTTCATGACACATTTCTATGCAAAATATTAAATGAAAAAGGGGTCCTAGAAGGCTATTCTTGGGTACCTGTATTTGCATGTGCTACATTCCTTTAGAAGCTAATTTTGTGAAATTTCATTATCAGCAAATGGGACTTTTTCTTTAAAATGCAGTTTACACAGATCTTTATGTAGAATGGCCAATAGAGGGAGCTATAACATAGAAATCATATAAATTGTGTAGGCCTATTAGTACATGGGGAAATGTAATTAATGTTTTGATTTAGCTTTTTTCATATACAATTTTGACACCAATGTTTTTCCAATACAGAATTTCATGGAGAATCTGAAAATCATGGGTGTTATTTTTTTTAAATGTGTTCTTTGGTGTTTTATAAGGGGGCAAAGTTTGTACAGGGGTAAACAATAAAATTGTTTAAATTGTTTTAAAATGTATACCAATCTGTTCATTTGCTCATACGGTTTCTAAAAAGGTATAGTTTGCCATATTTACGACCTATTGTTTTAGAACAATAGGCTCAAGAAAGTTATTTATAGAATGGTCCGATTTTGTTGAAACTGGTTTTAATTCGTTCATTGGGTCATACTAAATAAGAAAATGTATATAAATTCTGTGTTTCACCTTTCAAAGTGAGACTTTTGCAGATATGACTAGTGGTCTCCCATAGACCCCGTGGACCACGGCCATATTTGCCCTCTTAATTATCATCAAAACATCATTGACAATGCGATCTGTACATTTTTGGCTTCTATATAGTAAGACAAACAATTTGGCACCATTTTTAAAACAAACTGATCAATCTGAAGTTTCACCCCCAGTGTGACCTTGAACCCGTTTTGCCTTGTAACTCTTTTTCTATAACCCTCAGGTAGGGCAAACTATCACTATGCAATAAAATCACTGAAAAAAATCACTGAAATCTGTAATTAACACTGAAAAAGAGTAATGCTGAAATTATCCCTGAAATGATCACTGAAAGTGTGATCATTTCAGTGGGATTAGTCCATTTCAGTGTGATTAATGTCCAGGGTCATCCCACTAATCACACTGAAATTTACTAATCCCACTGAAATGATTGCATTTTCAGTGGTGATTTCAGTAATAGTTACTCTTTTTCAGTGTTCAATTCAGATTTCAGTGATTTTTTCAGTGGTTTTATTTCATAGTGTATACCTTTCTGTAATTCTTGAAAGGTACTGAACATGACGGTATAATACTTTAAAACACATTTTGATCCCTTTTTATATTTGGACCCCTGTATAAACCTTGTCCCCTAGATACAGTAAAGAACACATTTAAAAAATGACACCCTTGATTTTTGGAATCCTCCATACACTTTGATTTAGAAAAAACCTTGGTTGTCAATATTGTTATATGACATTTTTCACAAAAGACAGTTCCCATGTACTATATTGTCAAGATTTATGCAGAAATCAAAAGCTGTGGCATGCATGTTGTTTGGTAGGTATGTCAAGTACATGTTTGCATCTATAGCCCCGTTTACACTGGGCGAAAGTCGAAGTGGCATTCGATTGAGTCGTCATCGATTTCACTTTTTCCTGAAGTGTAAACACGTGCAGTCGTAATCGATACGACTTCAAAAGTCTAATTCGTACGTCTTTTTGCACTTACTTTGCGTGAATCGAATAAGTCGTCATTGAATTCGAATTTTTTTGCAGTGTTCCCGAAACAGTAATCGATTTCATGTCTATTGGCCGTAACAAGTGACCCGTCTCTGTGTACTTCCGTCTTATCGCAAGCATGCCACGTACTTATAACCAGGGCTTGTAACAACTGACGTACTGAGCATGGGTAGCGCGGTCCATTCCAAGAAATTCGAACTTCGGTTGTTTTGGTATTCTTTTCTGTCTTTTACGGTTTTCGTTTTTGGTAATATTTAGGCCTAATTTCACAGAAAATCCAATCACGGCCCCGAGAGCAACCCTAATTTAGCGCTGTCCGGGAGGTGGTGTTATAGTGACGGCTCATCATGGGCCGCCATGTTGAAGAACGCGCGAAATCTTCGTTGAACCGTAATCAAACTTCTCGATATATAGGGCGTCAATAGACGTAATCAACTTTCTGAAAGCGAATTCGGAATCCGCTTTCAGTGTAAACACCTACTACTCGATAATTTATGCTAATCCTCAGTCGTAATTCAAAAATAATGTCGAATTCAATTAGACTTTTCTCTAAGTGTAAACGTGGTATATGTCTGTTTGTATGTGTGCTTGTGTATGTGTGCATGGGGGCGTGGGTGTTTATGCATTGTGTGTGTGTGTGCATGAACTGTGCATGTGAATACAGTACAACATGCCTGTAATAACCCTAACCTGTTCCGTTTTTATACTCCGGGAGGAAGGGAAGGGGTAAAGGGATAGAAGCTAAAGAAGATTGGACATCTTGGTGGGGATTTGAACCAGGGGCCCCCGGGGCCGCCCCCAGTCCTCATTGACCAGGGATGGCAAGCCGAGGTATCGCTGACTGGCCATCAATTTCTTGCCCATATCTGTGTTTGTACGATGATGTCATCACCTCTTTTTCTAGCCTCAGCTTAGTGAATTTTAGTGATTTTGGTCAGGTTGGTTAAGGTACAATATAATGACTTACTGAGTGCAATACTAAATTTGGACAATATCATTGTCTGTCATGCCTCCTATAATTCTTTTCCAATTTTAAAAGCAACGCAAAATTTCACACATTTGCAGCATATTGTCATCAAAAGCATTAAGGCTTCCCCAACCTCAAACAGTTTCAATCCTCAAACCTCCGCTTCACAGGAAACTCTACACTAGTGTCCAAATACACCAACTCAGCAAATACACATCCATATTAGACAATAAATTATTGCAAATATTCCAATTTTTTTCAATATGCAGAATAAGTTAAGTTGGTTTTGATGGGTTGGTTGCAGTGCCTCTTTGGTCTATATTTAACCTCCTACTACCTTTCCTACCGTATCTCTGATTGGCTCATTAATGATATGTATTTATAATGCCACCATTACCCAACCAAAATAGAACTTCTATATATCTGTACAAATACTTGACTTTCTTACCAGGTCTCTGATTGGCTAATATAATCATATAACACTAGGTATAAACCAATATAATAGGCAGGGTGTTAAGAAACCTTAAAAGGTTGACCTCCTATTTTAAGAAACCTTAAGAGCAGCACAGGTGCAAAACACATTCCTACATTTGCGGCAGGTATTTCAATGTTCTGCAACACATCAAGGAGATTATGCTGACAACTGGGCACCACAGATAGCACACCGGGATTACAGGACAGTCCATTGTTCTCCGACTACCAGGGAATTACCCTATCGGAATAGAATGTAGCGAGGTCTGTGTCATGGCTCATCTGCCTGGTGTCTTTCAGATGCAACCATGGGGGGGGGGGGGGGGGGGTGAGCGGATAATTGATTTTCACGGTCCTAGTGGGAATTGAACCCAGGACCTTCTGCAGCAGAGGCAAAGGCCTTAACCACTGTGCCACCTCCTCCACAATTTTGTGGACCCTTCAAGAAAACAAGGTTGAAAACCTTTTTAAAAAAATTTTGTTGTTGAAATTATCTTTTTTTAGAATAACAAGTAAAAAGTTTAATCTTTCACACAGGAGAAGCACATACCATGTTGTGCATTAAAGCCAAAAACAGTTAGTTGACATTAATTTAAAAAAAATTATTAGCATTAGATTGAATTCAATAACTGGCGTAGGTACCGTCCATATGTCCAATTTGCACTGCTACTAATATTCAACATTAACTATTGTCATTCTGATTTGTATCATTATACATGCTTACCTGTGCAAAAGATTAAATTTTATGACCTTCTCATTTTAAAAATAGATGACTTTCCAAAAATACCCCAGTTTATTAAAAATATCCTTTCAAATTAATGTTTTCATGGGAGAATCCACACAAAAAAAATAAGATTAGGAACGCATTGAAGTCCTCCCTCACATAGGAATGTTCTTTTATCATTGCAAGATTTTTTCCCCTCAAGTATAAGGGGCCCCCACTGGTACCCAATATTTTGTTTTTTCCACGTGCCAATGTTGTACTTCTAACTTGGTTTTTGCCAAGCTTTTAATTAATGCTAATATCGTTGGTTGGGAAAAAATAAGCTAAATAATCATTTTGGTGTCACTTTTCAAAATTGTTTTCCCTTTAAATTGTAACTAAGGTAACGTTTTAGAATTTTTATTTCAAAATTTAAATTGTCTATTTTTTTTATTTTTTTTATTTTTTTTATTTTTTTTCCTTTGGATATTTTTAAAAGGCCCGAGGTACCGATTTCATTATTCCTAATTACTGTTTATTCATTATTTACTGTGATTCATTATTACATCAAGGCATCTTGAATACACTACTAACCTTATATTTGTTATATAAAACAAAGTTCACAAGTGCCTAATTAACAAAACAGGGGTATTTGCAGGTTTATTTCTTCCAAACTTTAAAAATCAATTCTAGCATTTTTGCACCAAGTACTCATGACAATTGGGACAAAAATCTGGGGAAAATTCATTCTTAATGGTATACTGTGACACCCCTCCCAAGGAAACTGCTTAAAATGAACAGGAAGGGATGCTTTAATATTTTGAGCAACTGAAAATATGTTTTTATTATCAAGTTTTAAAGAATTTTTTTTCACAAAATAATGAAATATTTGCCACAGCGGTAAATCTGATGCACGCTCCAACAGGAAACTAAGAATCAAATTCCCTTGGACTTATGAAATGTTTCTATGTATATCTATTATGAGCCAAATTTTATAAAGTCCTTTGCGAAAGTGATTTTTCAATTTTTGGTGAATTTTTTTGTTGCGACATAAAAAAATGGTTCTTGGACTGCCATTTTGAATTGGTACAACCTGTTCTCATTTTTTACCTGTTATGTAGTTGTATGTTAATGGAGATGGACACCGCCAACTGTGCAGACAACAAAATCGTAAACGAAGAATAGACAAAGAAATAAATCTTTTAAAAAATTACAAAACAAAAACTAAAAACAGCAGAAAAAAGACAAAATACCCTTATCAGTGTACCCTACATTTTGCAGTCAATTTTAATAGCCGTCTGTGGTCATAATTGGTCAGCGTGTCAATGCAACACAATACCGAAAGGTGGTCATTAAGTGACCACTGTCCATTGACTGACCATTCGACCATATCGAATAATCTGTTAAGTTAATTCCTCCGGGGCATACTTACCCTTTTAATATTAATACACAAGAAACACACTTCGTGATTGATGATAAAGTTGATAATACCTGCAAATTTTAAGGTTTGCATCAAGGGAGATATTCCATTTCATATTTTGGATGATAATAAAGTTGTTGTCCAATAATCACGTCAAACTGTCTATTTTTTAGCTTACCCTAAAAAAAAAAAAAAAAACAGTCGTCAAAATTCACATCGATACTGATGATGATAATATAACCAAATCATTTTGGCTTTAGGAGAGTTAACGTTTCTGTTAATTTACTTTCTAAATGTGAAATTGCTAAATTTTCACTCTGAGAGAGTACAATTCTTATGATTCATCCCCAAAAAGCGACAACTTACTCTGAAAGAGTGAAAGGTACCTAGTTAAGGAGTCCCTGCAGTTAAGATTGTAAATAATCCTTACTGAGTGAAATTACACTCTTTTGCAGTGGTTTCACTCTTTTGGAAAGAATTGTATGAATTTCACTTTTTAGGAGTGAATTTCCTTTTACATGTGTAGTGTTATTTACAAACCTGTTACAGTTGCCCTTAAAGGTGCAATGAGAGATTTTGAGGCACCCAAATATTGTGTCATAATAGTAATTTCATACAAATTAGACACTCAATAGATTTCTTACCTTGTATTTGGCTACAGAAATGTCTTAAAAGAGAGAAAAAAAGGTGATTTTGATTTGCTTATATTTCAATATAAAACACAGGCTGAATTTCGTATTTGCTTCTATACAAAATGATAAATTTCACAAGTTTGTACCAAAGAAACATTTCTCAGCTAAATCATTTCAGATGGGGGGTATTTTGATGGAAAGCTTTACATCAGGGCAAAAATCAGTACTTTTGATTTTTTAGGGTCACCTGATATGTGAAATCTCTTGTTGCACCTTTAACGATAACTTTATCAGTCTTTCATTATTGGACCTTACACAAAGCCTCCAAGTCACCCCAACTGGGTAGAAAATCAAGTGAACTTTTTGCCAGAGAACTGTCCTCTTCATTAATGTCAGTCTCAAAGCGAGATAGAACTGTTGAACACTTTTAGTTTCATTTGAGAGTTTATCAAAACTACTTAGTTGATGAAACATCACCCATACCCTATTCAGTCTTTGCTATCAAAATGTGCAAATTTTCATTACCTAGTGAACAAAGATTATTGGACAAGTCCATTAAAACTCGACGAGTAAGTGATTTTTAATCAGTTGCATTAATTTCTTACACTTTTGCTGGTCATTCGATGCTATTACCTCATCATGGTATAACACAACCAAGTGTTCTCACCGGAATACAAACTGCCTGTAATCTAATGAAGCTAACACTCTAGGGGGATATATAAAGTAGATACATTAGCAAAATTGTCAGCTGGAAGCTAGCAAGGAGGCATAGCTTTTTTTTTTTTTTTTTTTTTTACAGTTGCCCTTAAAGGTGCAATGAGAGATTTTGAGGCACCCAAATATTGTGTCATAATAGTAATTTCATACAAATTAGACACTCAATAGATTTCTTACCTTGTATTTGGCTACAGAAATGTCTTAAAAGAGAGAAAAAAAGGTGATTTTGATTTGCTTATATTTCAATATAAAACAGGCTGAATTTCATATTTGCTCCTATACAAAATGATAAATTTCACAATTTTGTACCAAAGAAACATTTCTCAGCTTAAAGGTGCGTGTTTCGATCGTCTTTGGGACCCCCGATTTACCTGGAAGTAGTATTGATTTTGATATCAGATGAAAGGCTGTATTTTTCTCATTGTCGTCCTGAAATTTGAGCCTTCAAATCCATTCCATTCCCAAGATATAAACAAAAAACTGCCATTTTAGTGGTTGACCATCAAAATTAGCACAGTATTGAATAGGGCTTTGCAATATGCATTATTGCGTCTACCATCAAAACTGCAAGCTTGTTTCCCACGGTACTTAATGGGGTGTATGTGCAAGTGCCAGGCTCTCATTTCAAGTAGAGAACACAATACACATAAATCGGAACAACCGCCTTTAATCATTTCAGACGGGGTATTTTGATGGAAAGCTTTACATCAGGACAAAAATCAGTACTTTCGATTTTTTGTGGGTCACCTGATATGTGAAATCTCTTGTTGCACCTTTAACGATAACTTTATCAGTCTTTCATTATTGGACTTACACAAAGCCTCCAAGTAACCCCCAACTGGGTGAAGAAAACAAGTGAACTTTTGCCAGAGAACGGTCCTCTTCATTATATCCGTCTCAAAGCGAGATAGAAAGTTGAACACTTTTAGGTTTCATTTGAGAGTTATCACAACTACTAGTTGATGATGAAAACATCACCCATACCCTACTTAGTCTTTGCTATCAAAATGTGCAAATTTTAATTACTAGGTGAACAAAGATTATGGAAAGGTCCATTAAAAAATCGACGAGTAAGTGATTTTTAATCAGTTGCATTAATTTCTTGACACTTTGCTGGGCTATTCCGATGCTTATTACCTCATCATGGTAATAACCAACCAAGTCGTTTCTCACCGGAATACAAACTGCCTGTAATCTAATGAAGCTAACACTCTGGGGGTATATAAAATAGATACAATTCGCAAAAATTGTCAGGCTGGAAGTAGGCAAGGAGGAATAGCTGCAAGAGCTGCCCTTTCGTATCATGCCTTGTTACCAGTATAGACATGCCTTGTGTAGGATCAGTGGTTCTTAAGATTGAAGTCTCTAACAGAACCATAAACTTGTTTTCCACAGATACATTTAAAGAATACCTAACCAATATCTAAGAACTACTGTAATTTTGGTACACTGTTGATCTAAATTACTAAAGGCGGCACCTAGGGCAGCTATAGCAAAATGAACCTCCCTGCTACATTTGGCCGATGGAATGCCTTGGTTACAAGATATCTTACTTTACTCATCTCTGGACGGATCAAAGAACACCAGACTCCCCCTTATCTTTAGGTCCAGCCAAGTGTGTGAGCATGCAATCTAGTGCATGTTACGAAGCAAGACGAAAGTAAAAAGTGTCCATATCTAAGAGCTTGTTTCTTGACCATGTTGAATCCTCACAGGAACATGTCAATTGCAGAAAGCTTTTTACAGTTTCTTGTGATATTATCAAATCGCCATGCACCCAACTTGCGACTCGTTGGCAATGTGCAACTTTCTCCCTCAAATGTTATCTTTTAGCAAGTTTGTCCCGGAAAAAGTGAAAAGTAACACTAAATATACCACAAGCCCCCTGAGGGAGCGTTTGTATTTTCTGCCAACAATTACCGACACCAGCCACCGTTTCTATGGAGGGTCAGTGACTTGAAACGCACACACAGAGAAGTTATTTGGACAGACAAAAAAAAGAGAATGAAACGGAAAACCAGAATACCCTTTAAGGACAAAAGAAAGAAGAAAATGTTGAAAGAAGCTCTCATTGGAGTTCCACTTCACCAGTTTTCACTGCCTTGTTTGAATAGATTTGTTTGATGAGAACTCGGGAAAAGCGCAGGCTGCAGCGTCAAACTGGGACGTAATATGATAGCCCCCGATTGCCCACATGAAGGGTCAGTATCCCCTAAGACCTAAGCCACGGCAATGTTAAAGGATCATGGGTAATACCTGCCTGATGATTTTGAGTGACTAGTTAGTTTAGAAAGATCATCCTTAATCTAAGGACAGGCACAGACATCTAAACTTAGGCTTTCTGTGCTGGAAAGGATAATCCTATGGCCAAATAACTGTTAAGTTTTGACAAAAACAGCAAATCTTTCTTCCTAAGAGTAACAGACTCATTGAAAATGGGGCAACGGGATAATACCCAAAGGGTTGGGAGCCGTTCTTTACCGATCAATACCCGATCATGATACTATTTTTTTAATTTGGTGGAGCGGAGACTAAGTAAGCATCTTGGGCCAATTTTAAAGTCATTAGTTTGTATTCTTGAGTGGCCTGATGACCGTCCCATAGGATCCATCCGCCTGGTCAAATTATACACCTACACAGTTTGCAGTAGCCTAGTGATGATTTTCAATGAGCGTAATTTATTCCAACCAATCTGTAATTGTCCCCACTGTTTTTATCTTTTCAGCAGATGGGCATGCAGTGTGCAGTTTAGTGGTGTGAAAACAAACAAAAACACATAAAAAATTCAATAAACATAAAATGCTAACAATGACAATTTGGCCGCTGCACCAGGTGCATTGGTCAGTGCTCCATCCGTGCATACAATCTGTTTGCATATGAGGCGGTACCTAAGGGACCATTTAGAATTTCCACAGGATAGAAGAGGGATTTGGCAGAGGTATCAAATTTTGTACAATTCTGTGAAGTAAAATTTTGAAAAGCGTATATTTTAATATATAATATTTAATTCTTGTAAGCATGCAACGCATCCACAAAAGTGTTGTTTGCTGCTGTGGAGTGCTCAAGGCTGCTACCACAAGACAATTCAGAATGACAGGGAAAGATTTTTAAAAAGAAATCTGCTCTAAGAGGAGAAAGAACTTTAAATGTTAAGGAAATGAAAAATCACACAATTTCAAACCTATCCACCGACCCGGCCAAGCGAAATAATGATTTGTAAGAAAAAAAATCACTGACCATCCAAGATTTAAACCTAAAATAAATGGCGCGCCTGCAGACGGAATGCCCATCTCTCTGTCTCTGGCGTTTGGGCCGAACTCCATCATATAATGTTGCTGCAGGAGGTTTGCCACTCCTCCCATACAGCGAGTCCCAGCATATGCCGGTACCCATTTATACTCCTGGGTGGAGAGAGGCAAGCGAGATATAATGCTTTGCTAAAGAGCACAACACATTGGCGACAGCGGGGCTCGAACCCACAACCTTATGCTAATGAGGCGAACACTGATCCAACTCCACCACATGTGATTTGAACCTGGACCTTCTAATCTCCAGGCAGATGCTCTACCAAATGATCGTGGTACCTTTATATTATACGGGTATAGAAACAACACAGCTAGCAATCCTATTTGACACAGCGTGGAAAGCAAATCTCCCTGCCCTGAGTTGGAAATTATTGTCAGTCCCTAAATCAATGTCCCTCAGGGCATAACTTTCCAATAAGAAGCAGATATTCAAACTGTAGGCAATGCCATTGCTGACACTGGTCTCATCATTTCTTATTGTCTACAAATCAGAATAATTTCAAACCAACATCAATATTATGGTGATGAAGAACGGATTTGTTAATCAGACGACTGTATTAATTAATTGTGTGCATATGTCTGCAGTGATTGTAGCATAACATCAGTAATGGATCCATGTTTTACAGCCTGCCCTCTATTGTACCTACATTGCTATGTCCCAATTTGCAATGTGATTGGATGAATGGATGCACATTCAACCATTCAATTCAACCAGTAAGATCTAATTTACAGTATAACAGTCACTTGGTACACTATCCATGGGTGTATTGAGTCAATCCCACAATGCACCAGTTTTAGGAAATTTCACTTCAATACGGTCATGTGATCCCTTAAATATCCTCTTTTCAACACATAAAAAAACTGACTTTACACTCATTTTAACCCTCTATGATCATGAAATGTCTTGTGGTTCTTAAATTTCAACACTTTTCATCCATATACTGACATTTGTTTAGTACAGTATAGGCACATTGCAATGCTTTCTGGGATTGATTCAAAACACTCTCTGGTGCACTATGCTGTATGGGTAAAAACCAGAGGGTGTTTTGAGTCAATCCCACAATGCACCAGTTTTGGGAAATTTTACCTCAATAGGGTCATGTGATCCCATAAAAATCCTATTCTTAACACATAAAAACCCTGATTTCATGCTCATTTTAGACCACAAAAAAAGCATTAGCACTTAGGGAATTTTTAGCAAGATTATGAAATATCTTGTGGTTCTTAAACTTTTGGGACATTTTTATGTCCGTAAGTACTGACATGTGTTTAGTACAGTACAGTATAGGAACATTGTTATGTATCATGGGGTTGATTCAAAACACCTGGGTAAAAACATTATCTAGTCCTTAGATGTTCAATGATGTGCATATCCACATGCTCTTCATTCTTTAGTGCATTCCTTGAAGTGTTCAATGCATTTGTTGCTGTTGTTATTTTAAAATTCAAATTTTCTTAAATTTAATGATAAAGACTTAAACTTCATTTATTTTGGTACCAGTTATGGTAGGTCAGGTCTCCTTTGAGGGCCTGCTACTGGTATCATGGTAACCAGTACTATCTGTCCCAGGGCCGAGTTGTCGGCAGCTAAACCGTCACGAGGAGGGTAGCTGGTTACCCTGGTAGAAAGAAAATCTACCCACAAGGGCATCAGCTCTGGAGAACTAATGGCAGCCATCCCGCACATGCTGCCTTGTATGGTGGGCGTGGCTGCCCAAGGCTAGGCCCACCACCGAAAACTAGCTAAAACTGTGGATTGACGTCAGGAAGGGCATCCGGTCAATTATCTTTTGCTCCAACAAATCCTCACACAGCAGTATTGCTGAGTGAGGTGTATCCGGCCACCCCCGTTAGCCGGGGACAAAACCGGATTTAAAACTTTGGTTTAACTATGATACACTGTGACTTTGTGGACTAGATTTTCTTATTGATTTACATGTTAATGGTTGTATACAACCACCTTTATAAGTATAATAAAGAGAGGCTGTTCCAACAGATTGTGTTGTAAAATGTAGGATATTAGGTCACTTACAAAACTGGCAGGAGTTCTGTATGTACCAAAAGTTCTACATATTCTTTTTTTAATTTTTGGCCTTAGTTTTTTTTAGTGTGCCATAAATAAAAAGATTTGTTTGCTGTAGAATTTTAAAAAGGGGTACATATGGTTTATATGGAAATCTTTAACAAAACTTTAGATTTTAGTTCGAACCTCAATAGACCCTCTCTATATCAGCCTTGACTCAATGTAACAACATAAAAATTACTGAAAGGTCTATACAGGGTGTCATAGCCAAAAGTTTTGTGCATTTACGCTTCACGTTTCATTGTAAAATTATATCATGTATGTGGAGAGGTGATTTTCACAGCATATCCTATGGTTATGTCATCCGAGTGGTAGCTGTTCTGTGATTGGTCAAAAGTAAGTCAACTTTCTCTTCAGGTTTGTGAAGTAAAGCAAAGCAAGACTAATAAAGGGTATATTAACGACACAATGCATTGCTTTGCCTACTTGTTTAGGGTAGCAAACACAGACAAAAATACTTGTTTAGGGTATGTTTTTTAGTCAATGGAAATACTTGTTCATGTTGACCTCGTATGTAGCGGCATACGCGTCATCTGACCATGTATAAACAAACGTTTATACATGGCCGCTGTGACGAACGCCAAAAGTGATAAAAAAATCATGCAATATCAGGCTGAATTTTTTATTAAGTATTTTAATTTTGTAAGTAATAGTTAGCAGAAAGTACGGTGAACAGGAACAGGGTTCATTCATAGTATTTTGGGTATGAACGTTGTTTCTGGGCATAACAAGCGTTCATACCCAAAATACTATGAATGAACCCCTAGTTTAGGGTGCATTTTGTAAGTCTGTGTATACATATCATTTCCTCCTTTGAATACAAGTGGCCCCAAGTGAGTTCTAATTAACATGCACATGTATAATGAATCTTCATGCTCATGTGTATTTTTATACTGTATTACACTCACTCTTCAATTGCTGGTGTTACTAATTAAAAGCACCCTAAATAAGTATCTCTAAACCCTAAACAAGTATTTTTTGTCTGTTTTTGCTACCCTAAACAAGTAAGCAATGCAATGTGCCATTACACTTTATTAGCTTGCTCTCCTTTACTTCTGATTTACAGTATTTTGAAGATTTTGATCTCTGCCATGTAAGTATTACATACCTTACACACATACATCACAATTTCAGAAAATCATACCTTTTTCCATATTTTGCTGTTTTTGACACCCTTAGCAGTGTATGCACATATCAACCTGTTGGAAAAAAGGACCCTTTTCACGCATCATGCCCACCTTAGATCGAATACAAGTGGTCCCGGAATGTTTTACATGATATCTTCACTTCTTTGTGAACTTAACTTTGGACCTGGAGTTCTCACCACATGACATAGCAACATGACAATAACACATCAGCTAGGCAGGTGACTTTTGTGTTAGTAACCAAGCAGTAAAGGTATATATTGGTTCCTGAAAGAAATCACAAGCGTGACAATTGAACTAAAAAAAAGTTCCAATGTCAATGTCCGCTAAGAGCAACCTTGGCACTCAGGTGGTGGAAGGAAGGCACACTCCCCACACACTCATAGGTTGCAACAGGCTGGCTGGATGTCGTACACACAAGCTGTTCACTGGTTGGAGTGTGTGAGTGACTCATTTTCTCTCTGCAAAGTGATCAATTTATGACTATATTTTGTTGAGTATTATAGGTAAAATCATAATATTGGCTTTGTTATACACATATGGGGATATTAAAATAATGAAGTTGTCTGTTTATTGGTATATATGAATAATATTGCATGGTGGCGCAGGAGAATTGGCGGAGGTTGCGTACAGAGATGACATCCGGTCTATCCTCGGGATTTATTTTGGGGAGGGCAGATTTGAGAACAAAATGGATTTTGGTGTGTCAGTACTGAATTTGTAAAATGCAGAAAGGTGTCTGGGATGTTGTGCCTAATTCATAATCAGAAAAGCCTAAAAATAAAACTCAATTTTGAGCCATTTGGTCCACGATGCTTATGCTATTTTTGTTCAAATGTAATTTTACAGGCTATGTACATATACGGCCAGTTTGACCACAAGGTACATCTTTTGGGGAGATTTTGGGGATGAACACCCCTCTAAAAATAGTACAGCATGGGATACATAATGTTTTTAGTATATGCCCTTACTCAGAAGGCTTTATTATCTGAAAACCCATTAATCAGAATTTTCTGAGTAACAGGCCTTCTGAGTAGCACAGGTTTTCTGAGTGATCGGTAAACACTTTAACCCTAAACTAACCCTAATGCTAAACCCTAACCTGAATCCTTACATTAACCCTAAACCATAACCTAAATCTTAACCCCAAACTTATTCAGATTTTTTTTATTAGAAGGCTGACTAATCACAGTATTTCTGAGTAACAGGCCTTCTAAGTAATGGGTGAACCCCCTGTAGAACAAGGGGCACAACTGAAGAGTATGATCACCACTATTTCTCTGCCTGTTACCCTTAGAGACTAAATGTGAACACGCTTAGTTTTGTTATACGACGCCAATTTTTTCCATCAACTGTTGACTACCTTAAAGGTGCAACAAGAGATTTCACATATCAGGTGTCCCTAAAAAATCGAAAGTACTGATTTTTGCCTTGATGTAAAGCATTCCATCAAAAATATCCCCAAATGAAAGGATTAAGCTAAGAAATGTTTCTTTGGTACAAAAATTTGAAATTTCTAATTTTGTATAGGACCAAATACAAAATTCAGCCTATGTTTTATATTGAAATATAAGAAAATCAAAATCACTTGTTTTCTCTCTTTTAAGACATTTTTGTAGCCAAATACAAGGTACAAAATCTATTTGAGTGTCTTAATCTATATGAAATGACTATTATGACACAATATTTGGGTGTCTCAAAATCTCTCATTGCACCTTTAAAGGGGATGGTCTGATTTCATCATATAAAGTTTTGATCTTGATTGAATGGCCTTGACCCAAATACCCCATATCTAACACCTTCAGCCCTAAGATTTCACAGGGTAAATGAGAAAAATAATAGCTTTCTTCAGATGATATTTCGACCACTTTTGATATAAAATTGGATCAATTAAGCCCAAATTAATTGGTTGAGCTATGAGTTGTAAAAATATTGGGCGAGACGCAGTTGAGCCCAAATCTGGGATCCCTAGGAATGATGCTATTAGTGATCTGGGCCAAGGACCTTTAAAACCAAGATTCCACATTTATTGTTTCAAAATGGTGGGAAATGTCATGGTCAACAGGCCACTGAGATAATCACTACACAAGGTATGTTCAAACAGTCACAAAACTCCAAGGGTTTGAACTCTGGAGGTGAAAATTAAATCAAAGTATCTTACTTCACTCCAAGTTGTGTCCACACGATGGCCAAAACTCTGAAATCCTCCTCCTAACCATTCTCCTCCACTTCTCATATCGGAGTGTAGACCGGAAGTCACCATACCAGAAACTGTGGCCTTTCGCGTGTGATATTCAAATTTATTTATTTAAACTTTCTTTAGGCAGGTTCTTCAAACACAGGAATTGTCAACAAAGATGACCTTGTAAGGTCACCTCCGCTCTCTATCCCCCGAAATACTCCGGAGTGTTATCAGATTTTGAGCTTCGCCCCCAATTTTTTTTAAGGGATCATCCTGCTAAACCCTCGATAATCCTCCAGAGTTTTAAACTCCAAATACATCCACATAGTCAAAAACCCCACTCCAGGGTTTTTGAAACTCCGGAGTTTCAGCCTCGTGTGGACATGACTACAGACACCAGCATGCAACAAGGTCAACTTCAACAGACCTATTAGTTAACACTAATAGGCTAATTGGAGACTCAACAAGACACACCTGGAGAAGTGATTTGACTACTAGAATGTGGTGTAAGGCTAATTGAATCTCACTGACCCTATCAGGTCACAGTATAGGTGTGGTGGTCATTAGGTCTCCATGTGGTACCAGCTGATATCCAACCTGGGTGATGCATTCCTGCAATTATGGTGTAATGGGAAATCTAAATATTATCATTATCTGATGCGGTTTGGGTATTTGTAATGAGGTCAATGACAATTCCTGCTTGGAAGAGACAAGAGATTCCTTCAAGAAGCATCTTCTATGCTTGTAGTGTTGAGCAATGTTCTTAAAATCTTTGTAACTTGTGTTGCCCAACAGTCAATATCCTGAGGTGAATCAATACTCAATAGGTCCATATTTGTTAACTTTTTAGACATTTCTTCAATTTCAAGAAGATTCGCTTCTGGGAAATGGAGAGGTACCCAAAATTGTGCAGCTACCCGTATCCCCCTCAAATTAGACGCTTTTAAAACACAAAAGTTATTCCCATGTAAAGGCACTGTCAGTGATCCACACAAAAGGGTCAAAATATTTGAAATGATGTCCATTCATACTTCACTGCACTGCATTGCAGTGCAATGATAATGGATGAAAACCATCTCTGACTCAACACAGCAGCAAGGCAATGCAATTTCAATTATGTTGCTGCTGCGTTGAGTCAGAGATGGTTTTCAACCAATGCAGTGCAGTGAAGTAAATAAAGGTGCAACAAGAGATTTTGGAGCATTATATATTGTGCCATATACAGTAATTTCACATAGATAGACCCCCAATAGATTTCTTACCTTATATTTGGCTACAGAATTACCTTGAAATTTAAAACAAAAGGCGATTTTCATTTGCTTAATTTCAATATAAAACATAGGCTGAATTGAGTAATTGCTCCTATAGTAAATTAGAAATTTCACATTTTTGTACCAAAGAAACAAATCTCAGCTTCACATGGGGATATTTTGATAGAAAGTTTTACATTGTTGCATGATTTGATAGAAAGCTTTATATTAGTACAAAAATCATAAATTTCACATTTTTAGGGACACCTGTTATGTGAAATCTCTCACTGCACCTTTAAGCCTGTAAAATTCTCATCTTATTTCTTCCAAATGAAAAATTTACAAAATAGGAATAGAGCTGCAGTGTTGAAAGATATGAATCTCCATTCAAATGCATGTTGTAGTAAGTATCGTACAGACAGGAATGACTTAAATATCCCATTTTATCCTTATAAGGTCATTTCAGCCCTTCACTCGTAGGATATGTTAGGATACCTATTCTTGTTACAGACATGCAAAAATCAGATGTTAATGATTTTTTGATTTAGCAAATTGCTGATATGATAGCGCTTTTAAGTCGACAAGATTTGTTGGAAGCAATGCAACAATTTTTACTCTCTAGGCCTAATGTGGGTCTTTCATGGAAATAATTCAAGGATGTCAATTATTGTGTTTTCATTTTTATCAGTAATAACAACTATAATTAATGGTCAAAAGACAAACATTTGTAAAATCTGTTGTTTTGAAAAATGCACAAGGTCAATTTAAAACCCTTCATTCAAACATCCATTATCAACCAACATCACGTCTCATGTGGCACTGACACATATGTACACGGATTCAACAAAACGGCATGAAATCTATTTATTACTATTTACAAGACATTACTTCTCCATATTTCCACTCAAACAAAAACAACCAACCCATAAAAACAAGTCACAGGCTTTTATGACTGTTGTAATCAAATGAAATGTAAATGTAAACATAAATGTCCATAGTGTATGAACATTTTTAAACATTTTTAAAAATTTCTATATACCTTTTGTTAAAGGTCCATGGTCCGATCGCTAATAGCCTCATCCCCAGGAACCCCAGATTTTACTGGAAGAGGTCAAAATTCTGGTATCAGAAGAAAGCTACTATTGTTCTCATTTACCCTGTGAAATCTTAGGGCTAAATGATGTTTGGTTTGGATGTTATGAGCGAAAATATACCCCATTTTGGTCGACCAATATTAATCTTAAACAGTACTCTATGGGGACTACAGTTAATCATGTTTTTAGCTCTCACTTAAAGATGGGTGGAAATATCGGCACAAAACTTTACAGATGGGGTTTTCGGGTGAAGGCCAATCTATCAAGATGAAAAAAGCAAAAATATGTACTGAATTGGCCATAGGACTGTGTGTGTGAATTTAATGTGGTTGACCACATATGGAGATGTTTTGTTCACATTTGCTGGGCCTTAAATTTCTTCTGATACCAAAAACTCCATTTTGATGGAGTAAAGTGGGGGTATGAGGTTCTTGATTGGGTCATCAATCTTTATACGGTCACATTTTAATCTATTTCATTATTGGCATGTTGTGTCAAATATCTGAGATAAATAAAACAATGACATTACAAAAAGGTTATAATTGAATTATCAGGGCCAATTTTAACCAAGTTTGGATCTAGTCTTCTGTAGTCTGCGAGGCTTTTATTTCTATAGTCTACAACACAGGCTGAAAGTTCCTACTTTTTACCATATTCCAACCAAAATTGACTTCACCCAAAATATTCAGAAGCATCCCCAGGTAGAACTAACTGTAGGATTAACATCCAGTACAATTGCATAGGCAGCCTTGTGGTTTAAAAAGCCCAGTCGGGGGAAAGTCTTCCTGATCGGAGGGTAAATAGGGTCCCAAACAGCTGGTTTTGCATGAATTTTTTATCAAAATTTCCCGATTTTAATTTTTTTATCAAGGCCCACCCTGTATCTCTTCTTTATGTTTTTGATTCCAAAAATTTAGTACCATATTTGGGAATTGGAAGTGCATGCACACACACACACTCACACAAACGTTGCCATTTTGTGTGTTCAGAGGAATATGTTACTCCCCGAGGCACAAGCAATAGATACCCACAATCGTCATCAGTAAGCCATTTGCATTATGGGTGTTTTTATAATTCCATCATCTATAAAACACAGCAGGGAAACTCCACCAAATGCCTCTTACTAGCAGTCGATTTCAATTTCTAGCCAGTGGTAATACTGAAACATTCCACCCATTTATCGGGCTATCTGTCCCAATTATACTGTAGTTTGACTACCCGCCTATCTGACAGCCTATTTCTTCCCCTATAAGCACAGGAGCACCAGTTTGAATTTCACGCCCACAGCTATAGCCACTCAATAAATGTAACAATTGTATTAATGCTGCTCAAAATAAAACCAAATTGGACGGCCATTGGAGAAACCTAAATCTCCCATCTCAGACTCGGATGTCTCACTTTTGATTGCTCCCTGCCCTGGCCAACGGCAATATCAGTCAAATGTAAACATGACTTGGAATCGTTTCTCGTGGCTCGCACAAAACAAAGACAGTTGTCTATTTCGATAAGATATTCCAAATGACTGTTGATATTTCTAGATATAATGCATTTCAGTTTTGAAATCTAGATAAAAAATAATGATTTGTTGGCTATTAGTGGTTTTATCAAGGTTTTAAAACAAAATTTCTAGCAAGTGGTTTTCGTGTTAGCTGCCATGAAAGTAGAATGCTATTAAAATTGTTTTTAGAGAAAGGGCTGGTTTCTTAATTCAACCGTATGTTTTATTTAACAAATGCTCCAAATTTGCCAGTTGTTATTTATAATAAGATTCAAATGCCTGAATTTTCTAACATCATGGACTCACATTGATGACATGACATTTTTTAACATTATAATTTTATTCACTCAGTAAACACCCCTATTATGCCAGCACAACTAATACTAGAAACATGTCATGGGACTATCTCAATATCGTCATTCTAGGTTAATTTCTGTAGGCAAAGTATAGGCCCTATCCGAGGGCTCTATCTGTCTGTGATCTGGGTGGATCTCATGATCAAGTTCATTATCTCAACACTGTAAGTAAAAAACTGGCCGGGTGTTGATTGCGTCCCTCACATTCTTTCCAAATCATTAATTAGCAGACACAGGCTAGAATCTTTCCAAAGTGGAAATTCAATAGTTAAGAGCACAATATGCCTTGGTAACAGTGCCCTATCACAATAAAACCGAAGCTCAATTAGTATATGATATCGCAATCATAAAACCTGATGGTCAACTTTATCGTTATGTCAACAATTAACATGACACACGACCTAAATGAACGATACTTTTGTCCTGATTTCATTTCACCGCTTCTATCTACCCTGGATGACAATATTACGCCCCCTTTGACAGCAGTGCAATTCCTGTAAAATTTATGGCACTGCTACAAAAAAGTAATATGGTAAATCTCAGGTAATAAATGAGAAATTTCACTCTTGGCTGGTTTTTATGTGAGTATAATATGATTTGGTGATATTTTTGAACGTTAAACTCTGGCGTTCAATTGCTTTCGGTGGTGTTTGTGGGAACAAGACATAAATTTCAATTGAATACCACAAAGCAATTTGTCTGATGGGGGGTTTTAATAATACTCTCGTCTCTGAATGACTGATATAAGAAGATACATAACCCCTAATGCTGGAGCCACAGCAAAAAATTCCGACAGTCCATTTAAACTAAATTCAACGAAATCAATCTACACATTGAAAACTGATACCCATAGCATATGGATGTAATCATAAATAATGTAAATTTATTCTCATTCAGTATTTGTTTAAGAAGATCTTACAACAATGAAACAAACCATGTTTGCGTTTTTTGCATGTGTATGTAAGCTTATGTATCTGTAAAAAATAGTATCTTGGATATGGGTGTTTTCAACAGTAAATGTATCTAAAAAGTAACATGTTGTCCAAATTTTCAAGCTGAATTAAACAACATTTTGTAAACTACTTTTCTGACTACTGTTTTGTTCAATGTTGTTCTCTACTGGTAAAGAGTAATTACGAACTTTAATTTTTTTACCTTCATGTTCTGAAATCATCCTACAGCTGGGTCTCTGAGGGAAATGTTAACCATAAAATGGTTGTACACATTTGAGATACTGATACAACCGTTATGAACTGCGGCTATATCTGAAGAAGTATTCAGTGTACATTGCTAGAATGCATGGAGGTTAGAACGTGTCCTGTTACCTTGATGAAATGGAGCAATAGCTGTAGTGTGTACGTGAAAAATATTCCCATCTGACCTCAAACGTTTTGACACAAATGTTACAATCATTATGTCGGAATTGAACTGAACTCTAATTTCTTACTCCAATAGGAAACACTCAGATTTTTCAATTTTTGGGTGGGCCCATGTAATCTTCTTCCTTCTTTCATTTATAACCACCTTTCCAAAATGAGTTCATTTTTCATGGAGCTATTTTTTTTAGAATCAATACTTGAATTTCCATTTTACTTTATCCCAATACAGTGATATTTCAAGCACAAAATTGGATATAATTAGAAGGGCGGTACGTCCTAACGAAAAAATTTTTCAATTCCAACCTTTTTCTCTCCTTAAATATACCTGTAAAATTATGTGAAAAGTTATACAATCAGTATTCCATATTCTTCAAAATTGACAATGATTTGGTCAGCCTGATAGGTACCTTTACGACTGTTAAAATACCCATATCCTTGATTGAGACTGACTTCACATTAAATAACAAAATAAGTTAAACATACTTCATGAGCTCAGTTTTGAACGATGTTTACCTTGTAAGCACATCATCCTATTAAAAGCATATCCGATATGACATCTGTCACTGAGACGAAACTTCTTAGAATCAAAGTGTATACCATTTTGCAAAATGAAAAAACCCTACTTGTGTGAAACAAGTGACACTCCCCATTAATCAGATCAGCGGTATGGATTTGGGGTTGGGACAAAACTCCTGAAAGCTGGAACATTCGGAAAAACATTGTGATATTGGGCTAAATTACCAAAAAATCACACTATAAAAAATTTTGGGCTACACAAAAGCCTGAAATCAGACAATCCTAAAAGCAATCACAGCCCTGCTTAATGACCTTTGACCCCCAACACCATGTACGCCACAAATAAAATTTTTAAAAAAAATATTGCCTCTATTATAATTATAAGGCATAGCATACCACCACATAACCTGAGGCATTTTTTTTTTTTTTTGCATTAAAAAGATATGGACAGGACAAGAAGTGTATGATAAAGTTGGGGACACATACAGTCAGACACCACACACACCCTGTATACACATAAGACAACGGAGACACATGGAAGCCTGCAACCAATATGGTCCTCCTCAAAGACAAACCTCAATGGCGTAGCTAGGCAGTCGATTCAGAGGGGGCAACATTTCAAAGTCTTCCCGCCCCAGCGCAGATGGGGGGGGGGTGGGGGGAGGGCAAAAATCGTAATTCATCCCAGGGTGATTTGCTCCAATTAACTCTTAACACTTGACAAAATGCGTGGTGAGTGCGTGCAAAATTGCCCAGTTACTTTATTTTGCCAAATTTAGGTGAAATTTCCCAAAGCAAGAAGCGGATGAAAATGCCAATTGGGCGCATTACTGTCCCTTTTATCGGCCAGAGGGGGCAACTTCCCCCCCCCACCCCCCCCCGCCCCCCCTCTGGTCAGTACGCCACTGGACAAACCTAAAATAGACCCCTTACAAACATTAAACACCAAATCAAAATACAAGAACAGTGTCATCAATACAAACCACCTTATTCTCCCCAAGTTCAATAGATCACAGCTAGGGTTGTAGAATTATCAAATACTTGGTATATTCCATACAAGATACGGGCATATATTTATTATAGCTGTCCCCAACGCAAATCATGGATTTTATTTAATAGTTATACCTTGTACTGACAATGGATTGGGGTCCTGCAAACTGAAAACACACTACCATATGTGGATCTGAAAAGTGAATTAGATAGTTTAACATCTCTAATATTGTCAAAATCAATCAAATTTGCTACGGTTCATCAGGCTCAATGAGGCATGAAACTACACATTTGGCACAATATTTCTGTTTTTTCTAGTTAATGGCATGGTGATTTTTTTAAACCTTCTGTCACTGTTTTTGGCCTTTTCGGATGTAATACTATTACAACTTTAAGTTGCAATGGAGCTTCTGAAGTAAATTTGATAAAGGTATACTTCATGATGCTGATTGGTGCTGGTAGCATGTTAGACGAAATGGAACATACAAACCTAACCTAGCCCAAGCTATCCCGGCCAATTGAGTCGAATACCTTCCATTTCTTACAGCATATCAGTCTATAGTTTGTCTCGTCTGAAGTATGAAGTGGAATCCGCGAGCGTTACCCAATTACCCATGCCCTTCACCCAGTGTTCCGCCTTTCAGTTGCATTTCGCTTGTACTTTACCTACGCACGCGCGCGCTGAAAGTCGGGTCAATGTATACGCCCACGTCCGCTACATTCATACTTCGACTGGAAGTATATAGTCTGAACTGTACTACATAGACATTGTCCTACCTATTCAGGCCAATTGGTATCCCCAGTCCTTTTGAGGTGTCTGAATACTACTCCCAATTAATCTTAGGTGAACACTCTATCGTTGCTCAGTACTACATAGGCATTTATCTAACCTATTCTTGGACTAGGCCAAAATGTAATCAGTCCTTTTGAGGTGTACGAATACTCTAGTCTTATGGCACATGTTATATGGCAATTCACTACTGTTAAAATACTTATTTCAACCAAAAATGATCTAACAAGGCGAACCCGCTTCGTTCCACCAAGTTCATCATAACCCTTATGGAACTCATAAAACCTAAGGCCTACACAAGCCTTGCGGAAAATGTGCGTAATTAATCTAATTAATACTTAATTAGCATAGTTTATGCCCAAAATCTAATCATGTTGACTCTCACCCGCTTCTTTCTACCAAGTTACATCATCATAGCCCTTACGGACTCCAGATAAATCACACACAACGTGGGTTACATTTTACACGGACGGACGGACGAACGAACGAACGAACGAACAGAACTGCTCATTTCATACTCCCCGTTCCTAACTCGTTCAGTGGGGACAACAAAGCAGAAAGGCAATGGCCAACTGGAAACGATTGCTTGTATTTGTGACATGTACTCTGGGCCACTGTACATACATTCATTTCTATTGATACCCCTTAAACAAGTGCACGTTACAGTCTACATATAAATAAATAACACAGTAAAATGCCCCCAAATAATAGTTTATTAAAAGCTAATGGCAGTGAACATGTAGAAATAGGTATAGAAGTCTGACGAAGGGAAAATCACACAGTATCTCCTCTTCCTTTCAGAACTAAAATAAGGGTATTGTTGCTAATAGCCAATGCATTCCATGCACAAAATGAATTGAACGAACCAACCATATGCCACGGCAAGTCAAGGGACTAGACTAAAACTGTCCTTGTGTTTCAGTTGACAACAGTACTGAAGTAGAGCGCTCTCAATTAAACCTGTCCTATTTTTAAGCAAGAAAAGGTCATCTGCACTGCATTAAGACTCTTCAAGCCATTTGACTCATACATCATAGAAGATTAAAATGACACGATGGTCTAGGCATGTAACCTCGCATGTCACATTGCTTCTCTCAGGTTCCTTTATGTTTATTTTTGGGGGGGGGTGGGGGGTGGCCGGCACCGACCCCGGTGGTCTGGGCAGTGGAGACTTGATCTACAAAGAAGTCCCGTCTACAACCTCATATCTCTTCTCCGTCCTCATTCCCCCTCGTATCTTAGCCCCGGGATAACAAGGTGTATTTTAACCTGCTTCCCCCCTTTTCCCAGCCCAAGTTCAATGAGGACAATAAGAGCCATATTAATTCATCCCTCTATTCGCTATGATCATAACTGGGACAAAACTGGAAGTTTTTTTTTTCACATTAAAATCAATACGAAAATTACGTCATGAACATGGTTCAAATGTTGCCCAATCTGGGTTGCTTCTCCTAATCAAGATTTCATTCTTATCTTACAAACGGTAATTTTATAAGCTGAGAATGCCCATCATCAACTTTTTCTGCACTATTTATCGCCCACATCTCCAAATCATTCCGATCGGTGCAAGCGATAATGACCAAAAGGTTTTGCACCCACTTCTACGCCACTTGCCACGGGCCTGTTTGTGTTCCTTCACCAAGTAATTTTTCAGGGGTAAAACTCGTGCCAGTAAAGGGTCAAATGACCGGTTAACTAGCAACACTGATTGTTTCTTGTTAAGGCATGTCATGCATTTGGACCTCTCGGCTAGAGATACATTTGTGTTTATGTTATGACACGGCTTTGGATTTCAGCTCGATATTCCATGAACAATCCGTACTAGGGGAAAACTACAAGCATTGATATTGCAAACCTCTAAGTCAATATCAAGCCTCAAATCTTGGGGTACAATATCGGAGAAGAAATTTTTATTAATTGGACATCATTGGTATACTAAACCCCCCCCCCCCCCCCCCCCCCCCCCCCCCCACCCCCCCCTAGGAGGGGACTTAAAGAACTTGCAGAAAGTTTATCCAATGATGCTAATTCTTTATATTGACTTGACTTTTATGCAGAAAATTATGATATAGACAGTACTAAATCTTTAGTGTGGCAAAATTTCATCTGGTTACTTAGCATAATATTAGGCATCAGAAATGATTCTGTGTGCTATGTTATCTTAACAGGAAAGAAGACAAAATTTGAAACACTTTTTCTGATAATTTATTTAAATTAGCATGACTTGTCAGCGGTCAGTTTTTGGCATTGGCAATAAAAATGGATGAGAGTTCCAAGGGAAACTTCAAAACCTTGTTACTGGCTGTACTGCAAGCAATAAGCTGGCATTTCTTAGAAAAAACACGCCCTCAATTTTTTGATGTGGAGTTTTTATGACAGTGAAGTTGTTTTCCATGAAGAAAGTCCCTCAATGTGGTTTTAGTTACAATTCGTTATGTAAGTGCAACAAAGTGTAAGTGAAAACCTATGTGTGATGATGTCTTAGGATAACTCTTAATCTTTCCTTGGGTCAGTGGGTCTTGAAATGATTCTTCAAACGAATGTGCTAGCAGTCAAGGATGGTATGAACAAGTTAAATCAAATTTAACGGTAGACCTTGTTGTCGCGAATGCTAAAAATTAAACTCTCTTATCATAAACAGAATGATTAGACAGTCATCTAAGAAGAAACCCGCGCCCGTTTTCAATACAGTTTATATAGGCACACATCAGTTGTTACAGGAGAATAAAATGGTATGCCTAATAGTAACATGTTATGTACTCCTTAACCTTTATATGTAGAGCCCTTTGCCTTATCTCCTTCTTGTCATACATATCACATTGCTTGATGTACGATACAAAGTTCAACAGTTTTCTAAACCTCAACATTTTGGCAAATTGGGAAAACTGATATCATTCATTAGTAATATAATAGACTGAAACAAGAGGATAGTAAACGCCACGCTGCGTAGCTTCACACATTATACAGTAGCAACCATAGCCTGCCAGATATGTGTGATGTGGTTTCGAATTTGTCGATAACATTTGATGCGTTAACACGTGAGCAAAGATTCACAAAGCCTTTCTAGTTGTAAGCTGATTTGGCACTTGTGGGTGCTAGAACCATCTGTTGATGGATAGGCTGTCACAGCGGAAAAAAGTGCCAGGGACTCACTCCTCGCTTGTACAGGCCAAAGCAGTTTTAGAATTATTTAAAGTGTTAAAAGATAACAGAGGACAAAACCTTGAGCACAGAAAAGTAAGTAATCACCCTATGGTCTATTAAAGACCACAAATGTGAGGTCAGAGGTCAAACCCCCAGGGTATTTATAAATTTTTTTTTGGGGGCAACAATTATTTTAATACTTAATTATCAAAACGTTGTGGCTACATATGTTGTGCACATAAACATTTAAGATTCACACATGTTTTACACATAAAACATTTAAGATTACTGAATAAAATTCATTCTGAGGTCAAGGAGCAAGTGCTACGGTCATTAATTTGATGTTACTCTTCAATGGGATGGGATTCAACAAGTAAACTCTATGCTGCAAATGTAATGAATAATTATGAAAAAAATAAAGTTTGGCAGGAATGATACATCTCTTAAATCACAGAGTATGTTACTTTAAAGGTGCAACGAGAGATTTTGGGGAACCCGTATATTGTGTCATATGTATGATTTCATATAGATAAGACCCCAATAAGAGTTCTTTCCTTGTCTTTGGTTACAGGCGAAATGCCTTGAAAGTGAAAAAAAAATGACGGGATTTTCATTCGCTAATTCCATATAAACCTAGGCTGAATTGTTGTATTTTGCTCCTATACGAAATTAGGAAATTGCAAAATTGTTGTACCAAATAAATCTTTTCAGCTTAATCCTTTCACATTGGGACATTTCGGGATAGAAAGCTTTACATTAGTGACACAAATTAGATTTTTCACATTTTTTAGGACACTGTTATGTGAAATCTCTCGTTGCACCTTTAAGCTTCTGGAATTAAGTGTAAATTGATTAGCTGATTCTTTAAATTCTGACAAATTCTTGTTCTTGGGGGTCAAAAATTATTTTAATACTAAACTTCACTATTCCTTATAATTTATTCACACAATAGCTGAAATAATGGAACAACAGTTGCCATACAGTACTGCCGAACTTTTACATTATGCAGTACTTAGGATTTTCCTGCCAACAGAGTTTGCACACAAATTCCAATGGATTTTGAATTGAAAAATATTACCTTTAATGCTATTTTGCTTTCAGATATTTTGATAAACCAGTTCAAAATCGTTCACACAAATCATGTCAATGTTAAACAAATCCTAAAAAGACCATTGAATAAATAAATAAAAAAGCTCATCTTGGTTTAGGAAAACATGTTGGCCACTGTTTGACTGTCTACAATTTGTAATGGTTACACCAAACATGTACATAAATGGTTAATTGTGGGCGAAAATAATATGTCCTACTTTAATTAGTCAAAGCTCACATGTTCAATGTAGCATGCAGATTTGCCTACATAACAATGACAATGTGACATGTGCGTGTGTGATCACACTAATTGGTAATGTCATGTTATTGGGTTATGCAGGCTCAACTTTTGTAAACAATCAATAAAATATTCATATTTTAAAGTGAGAGGGATGCTATAGAAGTAGACAAGTGTACACAAATTGCCAATATTCTAGTATTAGAACTCAAAATAGTCAAATTTAGCCCTAAATGAGTTTATCATTAATTTTGGGTTTTATATGCTTTAAATGTCTTGAGGGCTAATTCTTGTGCGATTTTGTAAAATTTACTTGTCGCATGCTGACCATTGAACTTTAAATCTATACTTTGCCAGCAATCTGGCCTGCAACCACCATGACCTGAATTCTTCAAGTGAACCAATGGGCTCATTTCAACCGATGAAATCAAATATTGAAGGGGGCACAGCCCCCTTGCATCCCTCTGGCTACGTCACTGCGTTGAGTATTTTATACTAATCGCTAATACCTCGTCCCCAGGGACCCCAGATTTTACCGGAAGTGGTCAAAATTTTGGTATCAGAAGAAAGCTACTATTTTTCTCATTTACCCTGTGAAATCTTAGGGCTAAAGGATGTTTGGTTTGGATGTTGTGAGTGAAAATGTGCCCCTTTTTGGTCGACCAATATTAATTTTACACAGTACTCTATGGGGATTGCAAAATCACGTTTTTAGCTCTCACATCAAAACGGGTTGAAATATCGGCGCGAAACTTTACAGATGGGGTTTTGGGGTCAAGGCCATTCTATCAAGATGAAAAACTTATAGACTTAAATCGGGCCATCCCCCTTTAACTTGTTAAAAGTGATTCAGTCATTAAGATGCAGTTACATAAAAACATAAAGACACTATCAGTGATTTATCCGAAGAGTCAAAATATTTGAAATTTGCAGGAATAGCTCAAAAGTGAGGAATAAGCCTGTAGAATTCTCATATGTTACATTTTCCAACTGAAGAATTGGCCGAAAACGAAGAAAACGGCAGTTTTCGAAGGTACATATCTCCATTCAATTACGTGTAGTAGTTAAGTGTCTGAACGGACACTAATGATCAAAACATCCGATTTTGTCTTTGTTAGGTTGCTTTTGGTCATATCATTTGCAGGGTATGTTAGGATACCTATACTTGTTACACACATACAAACATCTGATGTTTGATGATTTTTTTTGATTTTCTGATTTAGCAAATCACTGATAGTGCCTTTAATTGCTATTTACCTCAAAGGACCCTGTATTTATGTTAACATTAAACAGGGTATTTTTCTATTTGCCCAAATGCATCTAACTTGGAACATAAATATTGTTTAGGTAACATTCTGATTCATGGTTGATAAATGATTAGAATCCATAGGCCAACAGACAAGAATTTTATTTGGATGCAGGTTTATCATGTTTTATAAAAAGGTGGTCTTTTTGAAGGGAAAATTATTTCTGCCTTTGTTTGCCAGTAGACCCAAATTTGTTTGATGTTGCTTTCAAGATCTTAAAGGGGAGCAAAATAATTGTACTGATTGTGTTGAGTGGATAAATCTTAGGATATTTCTGGCCATTTATCAGTTAAGACTACGTATAGAGGGAGGTATTAGTATTTAACAACACACCAACACTATTGTGTCATATAGTGTCATGAAAGTACTTTATTTCAATTCACTTTTACATCGTTATACATTATTACATCATATACATGTTAGGGAAGAAAGCCCAGTTTTAGAAGCAAGAGGAAACCGGAGTACCCAGAGAAAACCTGTGAGGCCAAGTATAGAATCAGGAGGAAACTGGAGTATCCTGAGAAAACCTGCGAGGCAAAGTATGGACTGGAAACCAAACGCACATGAAATCGCAGGCTCGACCAAGGGTCGAACCTGGGACCACAGTTTTGCGAAGCAAGGGAAGATCGACCCACTGCATTAACCCGACCACCTGTTAATTAAGACTACGTATAGGAAATATACTCACTACCTGGCATTTTCTAATTTTGACCTTTTTTTTCAATCAAAATTTTTTGAAGGTGCAATGCAATTTATCGAATCAAGTTGTGTTTTAATTGAGCAGTATTTGCATTTTGAAATGACATGTAGACTTTAACACAGTCTGAAGAGGTCTACAGTTCCATCACAGTAAAATATACTAAAAAAAAAATTGGGACCTTTTCCCACAAGTTGACAGCTGAGATTTGAAAAATCAACTGGCATTTTCAGGCCAATCTATATACATAAGATCATGACACAGTCCTTTCACCAAATTGCTCATCTTCCCTTTGTCTGCCATTTTGTTCTTTGTTTTTGTTTTTCTTGTGGGTGTTTCTTGTGTAAATTGCCCCTGGGTTAGTGTCAGCATAGGGCATTTAATAAATCTAGCTTATTATTATCTTTTTATATTTGATTTATGGTGGTCTTTATTTTTTTAGAATTGGAAATTTAGAGCTTACAAGGTAGAATATTGTATATCATCCAATGTACTAAAGAAATATTATATGATAATTCAAATCATCAGTCAAATTTTCAATTGTGCTATAGATCTTTGCAAAAAGGTAATCTTGTTTGAATATACATTCATAAAGATACAATCAAAAATGAGTGAAAGGCTTCATAAGAAAGTGATTTAGTCAATTTTCTTTTCAGGCTGAGCCCTACAATTGCTTTTCAAAGTGTTGTGGTCTAAACAGAATGTGAGGTCAGGGGTCACAGACTTTGGTCAGGTAGGGCTTGTATAGAGAAATTACTGCCATTGGCCTGTTTATTATGGCTGGAAAGATGAATAAATAAGCCTGCAGCATGATTTAATGGGAATAACAAGATGGGGGCAGGCTTTGGTCCATATACAGTTGAAATCAGGTGAGGGTTTATGTGTTTTTTCTACTTTTAGACAGTGTAGATCAAGAGAAGATATCAGTAGCTTCCCACAATGCATTGCTTCCAATGGATGTTTTTGTACAGGTACTGATGTGAATCATTAGAGGTGAAACATGGCTAAATTTACAGTACTGATCATAAACTAGCATTTTAAGAATGTTTCATCTCTAACGATTCACATGACTACCTGTACAACAATCTCCATTGGAAGCAATGCATTGTGGGAAGCTACTGATATCTTCTCTTGTGCAGATCTATAACCTGGTCATCAAATGGGAGGGGGATGAGTTGGGGAGAGATGGAACTTGACTTGAAATGGATTTATCACATGAAAAGATTGATATTTAAACAGTCTGATATGTGAAGAACTAAACAGAAAATCTGTTGAGGTTCTTTTCCCTTGTCTTCTTGAATTGTTTGTTGCACTGTGAACAGGCCTGTACACAGGCCCCCCAAAATCCCACTAAAGGGATAAAAGGTCCACCTTTTGCTGATTTTTTTGATAAAAAGGTAAAAAATTTAGAGAAATTTTGACAAGAAAGTCCACTTTTTATTGATTAAATGTTCAAAAAATCCCCAAAAGGACGTTTTTAGGGGGGTTAGGTCCACTTTTAGCAAAGAGGTCCACTTTTTTGAAAAAAAGGTCCACTTTTTCAAAATCCTGCACCCCCCCCCCAAAATAAATCCTGCGTACGGCCCTGACTGTGAATGATAAGTCTCTTGAACAGCAAAACACACATACACACAAACACACACATACTTACAAAAGCTACATAGTGGGGTTTCTACTAAAAAATATCTTAAAAAGTCACTTTTTTCTTAAAAAACACTCTTTCGTTACTATATAGTAACAATTTTTTTCTCTTAAAGAGACACTTTTTTAGACATTTTTAAAGAATTTTTAATATTTTTTTTACTAAACTACTCATTTTTCTTAGCCCTCTCAAATGTGCCGCAGGCCGATAAAGTTACTAAACAAGAAAAATCCTCTTTCTACTATTTTACGGAATAAACCGCAATACTAGATTAGTTTATTCCGTTATAGGACATAAAGTAACGTAGTAACTCTGTTTGAATAACCCCACAACGTCAAGAAAATCAACCCACAACTTTAAATGACCCCACAACATTCATTTCTACATACAAATCACCCAACAACATTATTCTAGTAAATACATACACACATACACAACGCACACATACACATTCATTAACCCCAGTGGCATCATACCGATTGGAGGGGCCTAGGGGAGGGGGCAGAGTTGCCGCCCCGGCTCAAAATATCGGGTCACATTTTCTCCCTCACTCAAAATATCAGGAGGAAATGGAATAAGATTTGCATTTTCATCCCATTTTGTAAGATTTACAACCAACTTTGGGCTAAATTTGGGCCAAAATAATGTTCGGACATGCAAAAGCTATTACCTCTGCAAATATTAGAAAAGTCCATTGTGGGAATCTTGCCATATAGGCCTACAAAGGTCATGATTTGTATGTTATATATAGCACCCTCTATATGCCCATTCTCCATAGAGAGACGTGTTAAACTAGATTTTTAAGAAAAAATCATTTGCCCGTAATGAAATTTCAGAAAATTTACACAGGATGAAGCCAGTGCTATAAATAAGTTGCCAAATGTGTGTCGCTGTAGATATTTTTGTTTTATTCTGGTTTTGTCATTATAAATGAGACTTTCAAACAAGTGTGATTTAGCACTTGTTGGAGCAGGTCCGCAGGTAATGCAGGAGTTTAAAAACTAAATTTTGTCCAACCAGGGTATGGCAGCTTAAGAGGCAAAGGGTGTGAAGTTTCAAATTGTCCTAGTTCTATTGGCATTTAGTTATCCAGCTAATCCTGCCATTATTTATATAAAAATGTCAATAGGAATTCAGCACACAAAATGAAGGAGCTGCGTTGATTAACTCGAACCACACATAAAGAAGGCTGATGAGCTTGACAAATGGAGATGCCGTATTGGTGGCACATTCCCACATGGTATTTGTGTGGAGTACACCCCGAGTTGCAGGACAGAATCATAAATAAAAAAGCATTCCTATTCTAGGCGTTACCATTGTTACCACATGAGTTTCTCCAATATTCTCAAACCACTAGGAACACATTTCAAGTCACTGTTACATGTACTTTATATTTTAAATGAAACTAACCCTTTGTATTCTGGGTATCATTAAATCCTCCTGGAAAAAAACCAGGGGGGGGGGGGTAGTAGTTAATAAAAATATATGGTGAATGAAAAGTTATTAAAAACTTACCACTCAGATATGTAGTAATAAGTTTGAATAAAGCTCATTGTATACAGGACTGGAAATTAGGTATGACTGGAAAAAATGGTTTCAGCTGTTTTCAATTTGCAAAATTTAAAGGGGTATTTACGCTGGGTATTGACATTATTTGAGGTGATGCGCTCGAGGGTCAGGACGTGGATTAGCTACACTTGCGCAAGCCTGACATGTTCGTCTTTCGTGGGTAGGTTCTTGGTTGTTCAACGGATTGTTCCATTTTTCTCACTGGGTGGTGGCATTCCCTTCTTATTGTAATTTAAAGCCATAAGGATCACAAATTAGGTTAAAAGATAACTGAATCGTATCACCATGGTTAAGAATGAGGGGAATAAAAAGGTATGGATTGTGGGAACCGGTGCTCTCTACAAAAGGTGCTTGTTCCCGATTTTTGGTTCTATCATGGTTCTCTATTGACATGGAACGCCGGGATGAAACAAAATAACAATTACCGGTGGGAAACAAAACTTGCGGTTCAACATTGATGCTACGAGGCAAATAATGACTGTTGCCACGCCCGTACCTATTCATTTCTGGGCTATATTAATGGTGAAACCATTAAAACGGCTGTTTGTTGTTCAGTTATCGGGGGAAAGAAATGGATTGGAAGGCTTGAAACTTTAGGAGGGGGGAAATTGAGGTGAAAGAAAAATACGGCTGTCATCTTATATCAAATTGATACTATTCCGTTAAATCAATTTTGGGGGTCCCAAAGGGGCCGATCGGAAAAAAGCACCTTTAAAGGACGAATTGAAAACAAGGGATAGCATTATTTTTGCTGGAAGAAACTTACATCTGCCTTATTATTCCACTTATAATTTCCCATCACTGATTACACAGTTTCCAAAAAATCATACCTTTATTCTCTAAGTCAAAGTGCATTTTCAAGAACAATTTTCAAAAAGTTGCAAAGCAACCTAATTGTTTTCTTTGAACTCATTTTATCAGGTCCACTTTCAAATTCACGCACAAAAAAGGTTATAAATTTGTTTATTGTATTTTGGCTTCTTATGGAAGAAACAATACACGTTATGGCTGAGCGCACACGGCAGCTGCAGGATTACGCCTCAGATTATATTGGACATCACCACACATTACACTTTGATTAAATATTGTCCTCATAATGGTTAGCTGAATTATGAATGATGTGGATTATTGTTTGATGTTAGTGAGACCTTTGGGGGCCGGGTGGCATTGGTTCCAGTACTGGGTTGTAAAGATGAATATCCCACTCTTCCAGTTTGAGGGGGACTCGAATGTACTCGAAGCCCAATTTGTCAAAGACAGTTTTGAACAACAAAAAACAGTTGGAAAAGTGGAAAATAGGCAATTTAGTGAATAGTGAAGCTGGGTAGGAAGCAGGAATCAATTTATACTTGAAATTTTGATTTGGGTGTAACATTTTTTGTGTGTAAACAGCCATCATACCAAAGGACATTGTCCCAAGATCACCCTTGTTTTGATATCATTTTTTTTCCAGATTTGGAAAGAAAGAAAATTGCATTCTTTCGATTACGGTTAACCATCATTCAAAGTTGACCAGTTTTTGAGTGTTAGTATTTATGGGGAGTGAACAAACAGCAAAGTGAAATACCTTACCATGGGGTAAACGTTTAAAAAAAAAATACAATGACTAGTATTATAACAACTATTTTTATCAGGAAATTTTATTTTAGACATTGTTTTGTTAAAAAACAATAAGAGATGGACGACACTGACCAAAGCCAAAGAGAAAAAATTAAAGACCAGAAAAAAGGACAAAAAAGAAGAAGACTTTGATACAAGCTCGAGGTGTCTTATTATGGCTTTTTGAATTCAATTAAAAACAAGTGCAATTAACTGAGGTCAATTAAACACCTGGACTATCCCTAACAGGCATGGATAAAACGAATTTGCTACAACTTAATATAGTAGAACCATCCCCCAGTCCACAACTGGATAGGAATTGGGCCAACTCATGGTTCATTAGAAAGCAGAGGTCTTCCCCTTTTGACCATATACTTACTCCCTACCCATCATCAGATTTGAGGGATGTTAGCAAGGTGCTGACCAATACCTTGACTAGATTAAACATTGCCGGGGGGGGGGGGGGTCATCCCAAAAATATGAACAAGGTCAAGCAACAATTTTCCAAGGATTGTTAGATCTTTAATTACTAAGAAAACCCCAGAACTGTCAAAAACAAATATTTTGATAGAAAAAGATGGAGGGCGGAAGGGGACCAGTTATATGAGAAAGGATAGGAAGGGGGTGGCAGTAGTATTATGGGATGGGGATAGGAATGGGACAGTATATGGGATGGGGAACAGAACGGCACGGGTATATGGGACAGGGGGATAGGAAGGCCCAGTATATGGGAGGGATAGGAAAGGGGGGGACAGGATATGGGATGGGACCAGGGAAGGGACAAATATTTATGGGATGGACAGATAGGGACAGTTATGGGAGTGGGAGAGAGAGGAAGGGACAATATATGGGATGGGAGAGAAGGGGACCAAAGTTATATGGGATGGGGACAGGAAGGGGGAGAGTATTAGGTGGATGGGAGAGGAAGGGAAAGTATTATGGGGGACAGGATAGGAAGGGGCAGAGAATATGGATTGGGATAGGAAGGGACATTATATGGGATGGGAAGGAAGGAACAAATATATGGGATGGGAACAGGGAAGGGGACAGTATATGGGATGGGACAGGAAGGGACAGTTATAATGGGGATGGGAGAGGGAAGGGACAGTATAGGGAACAGGATAGGAGGGGCCAGTATGATTCAGTATTGGGAATGGGATAGGACGGGGACAGTATATGGGATGGGGACAGGACGGGAAACAGTAATGGAGGGAGAGGATATGGACCCAGTATATGGGAACCAGGAATTAAAGGATAGGAAGGGGCAGTATATGGGATGGGATAGGAAGGGACAGTATATGGGAGGGGACAGGAAGGGACAGTTTTATACGGGACTAGGGGGGGGGGGGGGGGGGGGGGGGGGGGGGGGGTGGGGGGGGGAACCAGGAAGGAAGTATATGGGAAGGGGGTGGAAGGGACAGTATATGGTACCGGACAGTATATGGGATGGGGGACAGAAGGGACAGGTATATGGGATGGGACCAGGAGGAAGGAAACAGTATATGAGATGGCAACAGGTACACAAGACAGGGATGAGATTGGGAAACGATGGGGTGGTAGGATTGAATGTATACCTAACTTGAGGAAAAAAACGAAAACAAAAATTAAACAACCACATTTGTTTTTCAGGATACTGTTTTGCAACTAAATCATCTAATTTAAAGTAGTTTGTTGATGCTAAACCATAACCCTTAAACCCCAAACCCCACTTTACACTTAAAAACTCCCATCCCCTTTCAAAATGACTTCAAGTTATTAGTAAACCCGATTACTAATCTGCAAGATTACGCTCAAAAATGCTACACTAACCAAAGACATGGCTACAGGCTTAATTGTCAAAATTATCTGTACTGGGTTTGCAGGATATGAAACAGCATTACAACTTGATTTCTAAAAATTAGTGGATTTGAGTACAAAATATTTGCAACAATTTGTTGTTCAAATGATGGGAAACGATTGTTAATATGTGTAGATGACAAAACACAATGCGGCTTTTGCACATCAAATAGACCACAATTTTAAAAACAAACAATCAAAACCATACATAACCCTCCCAAATACAATGTAATGCATTTTTCTAAGGAACAAATACCATCCACCATATGGATGGAAGGGACGGGCTTGGCCTTTTCTTGATTTAACAAGTATTTTCAAGACAAGCAAACAATAAAATGAACCCAAGTCTGACAAAGATCTTCTTATCGAGAGATGAGGAATCGGCTCAGCGGATAAGAAATCAAATTGATCCGTTACATCTGTTAGTCTATGTACTTTATTCACAACTTCATCATACTTAAAAAGCCGGACCACCACGGAACACAAGAATGAATGTTGGACAAGGGTATTAAACCCAATGGTAGATTTCAACAGTTGACTGTCAAAATACAAAAGTACACGTTACACATTTTCAATTTCACTAGTGTTTTCTCTTCAATGGAGCAGAAAATCACAAATTAATCAAATAATGCCTACTTATCCACGGGACAAAATAACGTTACATCCTTCCAGTGATAGATATTTTGAATTTATCGGCTCTTTTTACCCACGCTAGTTTACGTTACTCTTGTTTGATCTTCGACAGAATCAACTGCAGCCAAATTATGGTGGTTCCGATTATTCCCAGTGGGAACCCGAACAAAATATTTCAATTTTCTCTTAGTAAGCCTTTAAATGTACCTGGTTGTGGGTTTCTACCGTTCGCAGACGCGTATCGCTGTCACCGTACTGATCCTACCAGAGGGACATTTATAGGTATGATAATATCAATTTTGTATTGCTGACTTATCCCAAATCTTCCCGAGGTATCAGGGAGAAATGGTCATTTCTCTCTCGCAGTGTTAACTGATATGTATTTGACTATAAAGATATCCGGAAATCCCAAGTGCTGTGATTATGACAACGTGTCGGAGTGTTTGACTTTGTTTGCAATGTTATTTTGCTACTAGAATAAGATGCTAATTCCACAATGAACTGTTACACCCACTTTGTCTTGACATGGAAGAAGAAACCAACAAAAAAATGATAAAAAAAAGCACATACAGAAATAGTTTTTAAAAAATAACAAGTTGCATGAATAACACCAAAGTCAAAGAAAATTCTAATCTAACAGGCCCAAATTAAAAATAACTAATAAAGTGATAGGACGATAGCCACATAATAGCCACATAAAACTAATGACTTATGTAGCAATAATTACTATTTCATTCAAATCAAGCCTCCTCCCCCATTTTAACACAGAAGGGCATTCATCTCTTTAACCTTGTTTTTATAATTACTAAATTGTAGTTTGAGGGAGTCATTATAGATTGTTACAGACCAAATTGCTATAGTTTGATCCAATCTACAGTGGGTGTCGCCATGCCATAGCAGTGGATATGACTTTTTAAAAGTATTTGCTAAAAATATCGTTTGGTCAAGTTTTTAAAGTTGTGTATTAAAAAGACTGAATCCAGAGGGAATTCCAAAATATACTTTGAGATTAATGCAAATCGTCGACTAGAACTAACAATAAGTCACCTAAAAATGCTTAAATTCCAAAGTTTAAGATGAATCGGATTTTGGGAATCGGATACACAGTATCATAGGATATCTATCTAGCGACTGCATCCGAGATATGGTCACAATGTAGTGCCAAAGGTCTCTGCTCAGTTATTAAGTTGGGAATGCAGATGGATCATGCTGGATGTCTCGATCAATCATATCTGTAGTTAGGGGCGAACAATCCCTGTTTGGGATGGTAACCTCCAATATGTGATGCCCAAGCTATTGACCAATGGCACGATGACAGTGACGGGCAAATCGTGCTCGGCATTGGGAAGAAGATTAATTGGAGGATATCACCGTATATCTGTGCTTTTGGAACAATCATGTGCTAATGCCCGAATCTTTTGTATTTGATAAGAAAGCCTGGAGTAGGTGCATCAATCTATCCTGGTAGCTTTCTTCAAGGTCCAGGTCTCAGGTCCATATAAAAAAAACCAGAGATACTCTCTCAAGTTACAAGAACTTAGTTGGTTGAATTGGAGGATACCAGAATTACCTAAGTGGTGTATTTCACACGTGATTAGTATGTGGCACAAGCTTGTGTATTAAGCAAAAAATTGCAATTGTTAGGAAAAGTGAGGGTTGTCATCCGCGGGACATCTCGAGTCAGCCGGAATATTATCCTTGAAAATGAGAACAACGTTCTGGTATGAGCATCAATATCAAACTGCCTGTGCAAATAACCATGAATTTTGCTCTATTATGTAATATTGTCATGCGGAGTGCAAGAAGGTGTCAAGTGCCAATAGCTGACCAATGTGCACTACATCTGTGTGTTGCCCTGTATTAGGATAACCCTCAATTTATCATTCCTTGAGTCGTGGCTCTTGAAAGGGTTCTCAGGTGACTGTGTCACCTCACTCGTCCTGAAGAACCATTTTCAAAAGCCACCGGCCAAAGCCATGGCAAAATAGTATGTTTGGATGGAATTTGACACTTAATTTTGGAAGCAGAATCGGCTCCAGACCTGTTCTTCAATTTAAAATAATTGTTATTGCTTTGGTTTGATTTATCGTAGAGAGTGTTACTGGTTCAAAATATCATACAAATATTCTGTAAATACTAGCCTATAAGACAACGATTGATACTATAGCCAATATTTGTATACTGTCAGTAAACGCATATTGGTGATGGGTATGAATGCATCTGGAGGGGATGTGGGAGAGCAAAACTAAAAGCCGTATGAACAGATGAAATGCTCAACCTTGTTCAGCAGAATAAGATATGCTTTAACCCATTTAAATGAACGTTTTTATCGACTACTGTAAAAGGCCTTCTACAGATTCAATTGAATAGATTGTTTTACAGTTCAGAAACCGTATCGATTCCTTTGTTTGGAGACAATCAAAGAAGGGATAAAGTTCATGAACACCGATGCCGGGCGAACCTCTTAATTGGAGGAGGATTAGGCCACGTAAAACTTTGTAGTTTGTTATGAGTGACCAAAACTCTCAGTAACTAGAATATGATTGGACAAGACGTCAAAACTTATTTCTGGAACAAGATGAAATAAATATAAACCAGTGTAAACGAGCTTAAACGTATCAGATTTTATAATATAAAAATACGGAAGAAAATGCATGCAACACGTTATTGATAGAGACAAAATCATACTGAGAAACACTAATCTTATTGATATTGAAATTCCTGATAGTGGAGATGCTTCTGATAGTGCAGATCCTCCTCTTCCAGCAATAATGACAGACGACTGGAAAATTGGTTTGTGGGTTAATACTTATTATCGTATCGCTTTCTTTTCTTATGTTGAATGCTTCAGTTTGTTCAAGTTGAATGTTTGGAACATTTATTCAGTACATTCTGCCTTGCATTCTTTCTTTGTGAGAAAAACAAAAAAAAAGGGACATTTTTAAATTATGGCCTTAAATGATACGACATGGCGACATCGTCACATTCTAATTTCTATTGAATTAGAGGGTAAAGCATCACCACTCTCAGAACGAATGGAACGTGACACGCCCCCTAAAACTGTTAAAGGAAAAATGACAGGAACTAAAAAATCTACTATAATACATGATTTTACACGGGTGTACTAGTGTATTATGTATCACATGTATGTATATTCTGTATGTTATGTATTAGTCTTAAAGACTGCCCATCACCCTAATTGCACTAATGGAAATAAAGGTGCAATACAACTATGGCGATTTATTCTGGTAAGAAGCCTTCCCCAAAGACTCTACAACAGTTTCTAAGTAACTGGCTCATTTTCAAAAAAAATGTTTCCTTCTGATGAGAAGATGTATCCAAAAGGTTTGACCACATTGATTTACACACACTGCAATTGCCACTTTAATCACATGTTTGCTTCACTCTCCATGCTGAACCGACTGAACTGAATGAAGTAATATTAATCTGTCATTTTCTTGAATTGAGAGTCATTACATCGAAAGAAAACTTGTTTACACCTATTTCTTGCCCCTTTAGGACTGCAGTATGGGCAGAGATCCTGCTATCCAGGCAAATGCAGACACACTGCAGGCAGTGCAGTGGAAGTCTGACCGGACCTTAAGTCATTTCCTTAAAGGCAGATCAGTGATTTGCTAAATATCAAAAATTGAAAACCCAGGCGAACTCGTATTACGCGATGCGTAAACATATTCCCCGCCGAATGTCGCGACCACTAATATGCCAGATAAAGGCAACTACAACACCCACCCCCTCGCCCAACAATACCCCGCAAACCCCACCCCCTCCCCACACTCTCCACACACCCCCCCGGGCAACACCCCAGCCTGCAACACCTCCACCCGTGCAACACCCCACCCTTGCAACACCCCCCCTTGCAACAACACCCCACGTCCCCCACCCTCCTTAACCCCTCTCAACACCACCACCCACCCCAATACCCCATAAACATTCCTCTCCTTCCCCTCTTCCCCAACCCCACACGATGCCACTCCCCGCCCCACACCCCCTAACACCCACCCGCCTGCCCCAAACCCCTTAACACCCCCCCTCCACACCACCCCTCCCCAACACCCTTATCCACACCATCCCCCCTCCCTCAACCCCCTCCCCCACCCCCCCGCAACACCCAACACCTCCCACACCCCACCCAACACTCTGCAATACCCTACCCCTCCTTAAAACCCCCCAACAACCCACAATCCCCAACAACCCTCCACTCCCAACAACACCACCACCCCTCCCCATGGTATCGTAGTCTCGTGTCAGCAAAGGAATTTTTCCTATCAGACATACCATTTCATAGATACAGCAAATATGCAATATTTAATTAGCTCATTTGCCAACTAAGCCCATATTCACATACTTCAAATGCAAAAAGATGTGCCCCCCATGATAGCTATCATACATTGTCTGGAATTTGTGTATCGAATGTACTGTTTCAAAAATATGGCAATTACCGCTGAGTTTTTGCATATTAGTACTCCATTTTGCATACTCAATTTGGGCCCGAAACAACCCCTATCGCAAAATCTAATCAGGTTGAGCTCTTCATCCCTCTTCCTCCACCAATGACATCATTATATCCATACGGACCTCCAGAAAACGTGTACACAGGCCTTGCAGGAAAGATTTTCATAAATTAAGCAAATTAGATACTCAATTGCTATTTTAATGCCAAATCTATCAGTCTAGACCTCTCAACCCGCTTTCTTTCCACCAAGTTACATTCATTGTCGCCCTCACGGAACTCCAGATAATTGTACACAACTGGGTTAAATTTTTATCACGGACGACGAACGGACAGGACGAACGGACGCTACGCTCACATTTTATAGTCCCGTTCCGAACTCGTTCGGCGGGGACAAAAACCACAAAAATCAGATTTTGCAGTATTCACAAGTAGGGTATCCTAACAATACCCTCAAATGATAAGACCAGAAGCAACCTAATATGGACAAAATCTTAAATTTTAGTAATTACTGTCCGTATCTTATCTTGGAACACTGGCGTTTTCTTCATTTTCTGTCAATTCTACAGCTGGAAAAAGTAACTTATGAGAATTCTACAGACTTATCATTCACTGCAAATTTCAAATATTTTGACACTCTCTGATAAATCACTGATAGTGTCTTTAAGGTCCCCTTTTGAGAAAATTTTTGTACTGTGGGTGTTTTGTTGCAGGCTAAATAGGTGGTTTGTGCACTGTGAGGTGCAATGATTATGTGAGCATGCTAATAAGAGACTTGGAACTGAGTCCACTAAGCATCATGGGTAATGCGTATTTTACATCCGTGGAAAAAAGATTGACTAGTACCCGAAACTGGTAGTGTTATAACCTGTGACCGCTTTGGTAAATTTGAAAGGACCTGAAACGGACATTAGGGGTGTCGGCATTTCAATTTGTACATCGCTCAAAGAGACCCGGTCTATAGGGTTGTGTACAGTGGCGGCACCAGACCTCTTTTTCTGGGGGGCAAATATTTGGAGATTTGTAACCCATTTTGATCCAAAATCACTGATTTTTCCCAAAATTTTGTGATATTTGGCCCCAAATCACCAAATTTTGCCAAGAAAAAAAATTGGGGGGAAAAGCCCCCCCATGGCGTCGTCACTGGTTGCATAATCATTTAGACACATTGGTTGCACATATATGCACTGATCTTGACTATCATGTCACTTGTTGCAAGGAAACCAACCATATTACAGAGTGGTTGAGCAGAAGTTTACGACTCTGCTCTCGAACGGTCCACATGATATTTGTAACGCTCGCCACCTAAACAACCCCGCAAGGCAAAACCATATGCAGTGAAGCGTAATGACCCACATCTACTAACAACTGGATTATCATCTCACCAATCAACATGACCCAGTAAGTGCCACAAGGGGGTAACACCCAAGTCCAACCCTTGACAAGTCAGAAGCCTGACACATAGCCAAGGCATTATCTATAACAAACATTATTTAGCCTGTTTTCGAACCAATTAAAGAAGAAAAAATAAACCTAAAACGAAAATCAATGTCCCCCTCTTCACCATTATAGTCTTAAGCGGACAAAATGGAGGTCAACGACTGCGTGTGTACCCATACCCACTGTCAATGTTTGTTCCATGCATGTCCTTAATGACCCAAATCATTGTTACCCAAGGTTAAACATCTGAGACATGGACAATGCCTATGACAAAGAAAAAGACAAACACACGTGCCGATTTCAAGTACGCAGGGTTAGCAGCACTTTCCCTGTTAAAATCTGACAATTAGCCCTGCCACTAATCAATAGCAATGTTAATAACATTAACAGTTTAATTGGGCATTCATTCTTGTGCCCGTTAGTTAAGAGAGCTTACAGCTGTAATGTTGCTAGTTTTAAGGAGTTAATCTCTTAAGAACCCTTGAGCACCTCTTCATTATTAACTACACTAAATATCAATTTTTCTTGCATGTGGGGTGCAATATAGAAAATCTTATTGAATGTACTTTATTGAACACTTACAATGCTCTGTAAGTACCTCACACAATTGACCAATTACTAGTTCCCTAGAATGCATTGTAATATGTCCTGATCACATCACATGAACGCAAGTATGTGTGCGTATTAAATTCAAGATGGCCACAAATCATCAGACAGGCAGCATTGTTTCTATCAAAAATTCTACCTTTTGCTGTCTATCTTGACACAGGCAATCACTTATTTTTGGTTCTCTTGATATTCTTCTACATTTCTGTAAGATTAATTTCATGTGTAATGTTACTGCTGCATATTTTCAAGCATTTGCTTCCCTTCTGGTACAAAATTTCAGCATTCGTCAAACTCAGTAATACGCATGCATAGTAGCCTTGGTGTGATGTCAATAGGTCACTTTACAATGCATTCTGGGAAATTGGTAATCAGTCAATTGACTGCATCAGGCATTGGTAATAGGCTTATTGTATCTATGTGGTTAACACTCGAGTATATAAGGTCCCAACATGGACTCAACATGTGCACCCCCTAGTTTTTGCATGCCATTATTTTAACACTAAATTATTTTTGCTCAAAATTTTATTTAATTGCCTAATTACCAGTTGTGCATATTTTGGTGGAAAAAAATTCAAATCGGCCATGGCATTTTTATGCTAATTAGCATAAATAAGCATTTTGGTCGCCGTTATTCAATACATGCTTTACCCCTTTAATCATACTGGAGTTAACTTTTTTAAATTTTCATTTCAGCAATATAAATATATTTATGTTCTCCTATTATGAGCCAAATTTTATGGAAAAAGTCCTTTGGGAAACTGGTTTTCCATTTTTGTACAAACACAAAAATCAGTTTTTGGACAGCCATTTTGAATTGGTACAAAACGATTTGTCATTTTTCCCTGTTATGTGGTTGTGTTGATGTACCCCATAATGACCAGAGTTTTGGTAAAAACCTAAGGCAAAGTGGTTTTCAGAGCTCCCCCTATACACCAACAGGAGTGCTTGATCACACAATGTCCAGCATATTTGAGGAAGTTTCTCAATTTTTTTTCAAAATCTGCAACAGCTCTATAGGAAGTATGACCCTACTTTGGGTTCTTTAGGGATCAAAATCTTGTATTTGAATTCCTGAGTATGCTATTTACAATCCAAAATAACAATCCTTGAAATTTTGAACCAAAATACATCATAAACAAAACTGATGAAAATAAAAGTGCATTTTTAAAATTTTATGACAAATTTGCCAGAAGATACATATGCATGTTTCCAGAAAGTAATCATACCTATTTCAACAAATTGAGCCAAACTTTGGCAAGATGAACCGAGTTGCCACACGCCTTTCACTCGACAATGTTCGTGATATAAAACTAGGACCAGAACGCATTAATATCCTGTGCATTCTCTCGCACTCTCTAGTTTTCCTTTTGCAAACCACCTCGCAACCTCCTCTCTGGGATTTGGTCACAACACACCGGTTATTCATGGTCTCATGTTTAAGGATTTTTCCAAATCCATTTTTTTAAACATTTTGATCTGGAACAGTATTATCCCAAGCAGGTCTGCTATTTCAACAAGCAACAAACACACTTGTTTAGATTTGATTAGTTAATATCCATACAGTAAATTCAACTGATTGGCAATAATTTGTAAGCTGTTGCCGAGTTGTCCCTGGCGACCTATTAGTATACAAAATCTAGCATCACAAACAGTTACCTGAAGCATTGCTATTTACTCTAATACCCCCTCACACAAGCCTACGGGCGCTGCTTAATTCACTCAAGTTCTTAACTCTTTTTGTATGCTGCATATATACATAAGACACCCCAGCCCAGCTCTTTCTAATGCTTGCGTGTATGCAGCGCCCCTTCTGTAACAAACATGGATAGGTACAGTTACCGAGAAATTGGTACAAGATTACAACTGTTTGTCTACAATCAGTGCATAATTAGCCTGTAATTAGCGATGATCAACTCCTTATTTGTAGTTACACAACCATGCAACTTGTTGGCAAGTCATGCAAGATGGGTTAATACACAACTCAGTATTAAAACAGACAATGTCCCAAATTCAGCACCCAGCCATGCGAGTCACAACCAAATTCGCAGTTGTACTTGATAAATTTGTATTGTAAACTGCCACATGAGTGGTTGTTGACTTCATATCTTTTTACATCTCTTGGTAGTACCCGAGTAATTGTGCGCTTTTATGAAGGGAAATTGCAATTTCACCCAAGAGATGCGATTTTGATTGTAATAATCTGTGCGGGAATGCTTGCAGATAATAGCTACACGACATGCTACGCCAACTAGACACAGTGGTTATTTAAAGCACTAGCAGATATCAGCAGCTAATTAAAGAAACATTTTTGACTTTCTTCTCTAATGGCTTACTTGGGAATCGACAGAACAGTTCAAGTTAATTGTGCTACTGCTGGAATAACTGAATTTTTCCAGCGGCTGCAATTACTACAATTGTCATGCTTTCACAAGACGTTTCAATCAGAGTCCTAACTGTTTATCACATGCTAGCGAGATTGGATAATGCTTGTAGACATTGTCAAAGTGCTGGATGGCTGTCTCAATCCTCCAGGAACCTACATCATTCATTTTGTCAATTTTCACAAATGGGTATTGTCTTATGCCTGTAGTCGAAAACTGAACAATCAACTTCCCAGCTCTTATGCTAAAGGGTACTGTAATTTCTCCTTTTTTACTTTTTTCTTCTCTTTTTCTACCTGTTATTGGTTGCTTTCTCTTTTCATCATTACAATGTATGCCCCTGGAATACAGCCATTCCTGGGTGAAGTGTGTTCCTGTAACTCGACTTGAATATGTGCCTTGATCCAGCAAATTGAGAAGAACATAGGTTTCTGGCGAATTGGAACTGGGTATCGTACCAAATTACCCCATGTGTAAAAGGTGGCAATTTTAAATCATACCCTTTTTCCACACCGATGGGAAGGGTGGGACGTGGAGTATTAAACTCTGAAAAAAGCAGAATGCCATGTACATTTCAGTAAAGATTTCCTCCTGTCTTTAAGTTGTGTAGCTTTTTGGGACATGGGGATCAAACTTTGGTTCTATATAAGTTGTCAGAGTTAAGTGATCACCGCCCGCCTTTTGCACTACTTCTTTGTTCTTGCGATAAATTCTTTTTGTTCAAAGTTTTGAAGGAAGTGAGTCATTTTTGTTGAGAGTAATTTTTAAAAAAAAATAAGGAGTCGACCTAGAATAGGTCAATAGGGAGAGCATGGCCCACTGCTTATGGTATTCGCTTTTGGTGCAAAAGGGTCCCCGGTTCGAGCCCCAGCGGGGCCACTTGCTGGGATTTAATTGGGTACGGTACCAAATTCTGGATTTGATTTGTAAGAACCTATTGATTAAATTCCACTCTCCTGTGGTTCATTTGGATTGGAGGCAAATGAGCCATGAGAATACCCCGTCCTTCGGAGGGGACGTTGGAGAATCACGCCTGTATATGTAATCGCAGCCAGTTTCGATAAGAGTAGGGTGAAAACCCCTGGCAGAGTGGCTGTCCCAATTCGTCCTGGATCCCTGGGCATCATTGGAAAGCAGTGTCTGAACACTGAATGATCTACCCAGGCTAAATAAGACAAAAATAAATAAAATAAATAAATAAAATTAGTTAAGTCCAGTGACAATAAATTTATGCTGCAGGTCATAGTATACCTTAACACAATACACTAAATCACAACAGCACCACAAAGTTCTTCTTCCGTATTTATCACAGTAATAGGCTCAAAATCTAAGCACCACGAACAGAGAATCAGTCAATAACACAAACAACCAAACATTCCAATATCATTACTCATTTGGAATGAAAATAAGTAATTTAAAAGCCCACACGTGATACAAATCAAACATTTTATGTGGATGATAAAAAGGAAATGTTTACCTGGCCTCATCGTTATTTCCTTGAGTGGGGTTTCTAGCTGTTTGTCAAGATTTGATTATTTCTTGTTTGTTAGCTATAAACACTGCACGGTGTTTCTCATGAAGTATTTGTCATCTAACCCACTTAGCAACTCAAAAGGAATAATTTCAGTTATATTACAGCAATTTATGGTGTACGAGGACAAGAGTTATTCTCAAATGGAGTCTAATATTAAACCCGGGATAAAACCAGAGTTAGTCCTCCATAAATGGACCTTTTTTCTGTCCATGTACTCGGAAAGTGTGATTTCATTGGTGAGAAAATTCCGAATAGATGAGTGATATGGGCCTATCTATCTATAAGGAATTTTCTCAACTCAACTCATTTTCTCACCCATTTCATATCACTTTCAGAGTATGTTGAAATAATGAAGGTCTGTTTATGAAGGACAATCAAGTCAAGTTTAACGCTACTGCTATTGCAGTATTTCCCTCACTCCAACAACAAGTTTATAGCTGATTTTTCCTCAAAATTTTGAAATTAAGTTATTTTTCTCAAGAATTAAACATTTTCATTAAAGGTGCTTGTTCCGATCATCTTTGGGATTAACTGGAAAGAGTATAAATTTTGATATCAGATGAAAGGCTGTATTTTTCTCATTGTTTTCCTGAAATTTCGGCTTTCAAATCCATTTCTTTCTCAAGATATAGATAAAAAAACTACGGTTTTAGTGGTTAACCATCAATATTAGCACAGTAGTGAATAGGGCGTTGCACTATGCATTACCGCGTCTAACATCAAACCGCAAGCAAGTCTGTTTCCCACTGTACTTAATAGATCAAGTGTGTACAAGTGTCAGGCTCTCATATCAAGTAGAGAACATGATAGACAAAAATCGGAACAAGCACCTTTAATTCAATCTAATGAGGGCATTTAGATGTTTGGTAGACCCGTTAGTACTATATCCTGAAGTTTGGGCTTTCCCTTTTGGCTAAAAAAGTTGCTTCTTAAAAAATTAGTGAAATGCAAGAATCCCTGCTTTGATCTACATCATGCTCTTTTGTTATGATCTTGATCACACTAGTGAATAACACAGGTGATTAGGCAGGATCACACATTGGCAGTTAGCTCATCTCATCTGATCTGCAGCACACTTTTTTTTCAAAACTCTTGTGATCTAGACCATACAAGATAAGTATCTTACTGGATTCTTATAGTATAGAGCAAGCCACAAAATTCTGTGCAGCACTCCAGACAACACCCATCTGGAGCATATAAAATAATTCTGCTTTATATGATTTAAAGGAAAGCACGGTCCATAGGTTAAGATGCTCACACCCGGTGCAAGTGTCTCTGGTTCAAATCCCACATGGCCACTTGTTGGGCATTTATTTGGGTACTCAATTCTGCATTTAATTTACATTAGAGCTAAAAGAAGAAATCTATTCTCCCCATGGTTCACTTAGATATGGGCAAAGGGATGTGCAAGCATCTAATCCTTCTTTGGAGATATTAAACAGTCGGTCCCATGTACAGAGTGTCACACATGTACGTGTTCATCACAGCCAGTTTAGGGTGAAACTACCTGTCCGAATTTCATCCTGTGCTGTTTGGGGTAATCACAATCTTAGTGTTGATAGCAAAGGGTGTTTTTAAACCAATCCCATAATGCATTGCAATGTGCCATATTATATTGTACAAAACATCTCAGTACTAAGTTAGGGATAATAAAAAGTGTTCAAGAAGTTTAAGAACCACAAGACATTTCATGGTCATGCTAAAAACTACCAAAGTATGAGCACTTTGTGGGCTAAAATGAGTGTAAAAGGCAGGGTTTTATGTATTAAGAATAGGATTTTGTGGGATCACATGAAATTTCCCAAAACTGGTGCATTGTGGGATGGACTCAATACACCCTCTGTGCTGATACGATTCCAAAATACCCTTACAGACAGCAGCAGGACTTTGAATGCACTACAAAAGGAATTATACAAAGACATTTTGCTGTGATCTTTTGAGCAAGATCTAATGTGAAAATAGCTCTGCTCAAAATCTTTGTAACTGCAAAAAGTTCACCATTTCAACTTTGAATTTTACTTCTAGTAAAATTACACTACCCTCTGTAGAATGAAAACAACAAAGCATGTCCATGTACAATGGAGAGAATATGGTTTATTCCCAATTGGTCAAATTCCCACTTGGTTCAATCCTATTAGGTCCAATCCCATTTCATCCAATTCCCATTGTCCAATCCTATTTTGTCCAAAATTGGAATGGACTAAGTGAGAATTGAACAAAATAGGAGTGGACAGAATGGGAAATTGACTAAAAGGGAATTGAACCTAATGGGAATGGACCAAATGGGAATTGAATCAAATGGGATTGGACAAAGTGGGAATTGGACCAAATGAGAATTGAACCAAATGGAAATTGAATCAAATGGGATTGGAGAAGGTGGGGATTGGACCAAATATGAATTAGGCCAAATAGGAATTGGAAATTGAATCAAATGGGATTGGAGAAGGTGGGGATTGAACAAAGTGGGAATTGTACCAACTAAATAAATCGTAGACAGCGTGGAACACTCGGTATGCATGTAACAACAATGTATTGGCGTATTTACACAGGATGTAAATGAGCTGCAAGCATGTACGCCATGTCTTATGCTGAACGCTTCATGTATGCAGCAGGTATTTTCCATGCTGGCCATGATTCTTTTGTGGAAACTATAAGTGGAAATTGGACTAAATGGAATTAGACCAAATGGGATTGGACCAAATGGAATTGGACCAAATGGAAATTAACCAAATGGGAATTAGACCAAGTTGGAAGTTACCAGACAAACAACCAATTTGTAAACAAATCAGTTAATGTTCTGGGGCTAACTTTTCTGAAATAGAACTGAAAATAAATAAGCAAACAATAATGTTTCATAAATAGGACAAACTCTTCTGCAATTGTAACATGTCTAAACTGCAGTGCAAGATTGTTGTACATGGATATGAACCAGCATTGGTTCAAAAGTTTGCTATCCTATCTTCTCATGTAATCACATGTCTCTGATGTAACAAATCAACAACACAAACATTTATCAATTTCAAAAAGCAAAACCATTAATTGGGCCAATTTTAAGTTGCGATTCTAATAGTTCATTTGGGGACGCCGGCAGACAGTGTCGTCAAACAAGATGCCTACTCCCAAGACGTAGCAACAAGGTCGTTACTGACTAATCATTAAGTGCAAATGTATAAACTGCTTTTGTTACTATCGTGTATCGTACAAGACGGGAAATTGCCATAATGATAGCATTACCTAAGGGCTCACTAGTGGATTTGTATATTTATTGTCATCTAGGGTTGGTTATGGGATTTTGACAGCAGGAGGAGGGCTCCCTGAGATGCTGTCGGAAATTGGCTTCAAAACTTGGAATAGCTTCGGGATAAGCCGTTGTATCCTGCTTTACATCCCCACATAGAAGACAGATCAAGATATTGATGTTTCAAAATGGTGATCATTATAGACTTGACTTGCTTCAAGATATGTCATAAAAACTTTTTGTCATTGATTTGTAAGATAACGTTTGATGGCTAAGCAAAACATTTAAATCTCTATATATTCTCTGATGTTGTATGTTTAACAGTCTCTGAAAGTAGCTGTATTGAATAAAGAATAAAGAACGGTGACAGACTGTACCAGGTTACTTGACTATGACACAAGTAAATAGGAATTCTTTAATGTCTATATCTTGTTTGCAACCTGGGTTCATCCATTTGTTTTTGAGCCAGAGCTTGATACCGTATTGTTTAAAAACCTGCCCACAGATTAATACTATGTATGCTGAAATGTAAATGACACACGCAAATACAACAAAATAACCAGTTAAAATTTGTGTTTTAAAGATGTAGGCCCTACAGGATAAAAATTGATTTGTACTGGCCATTATGGTTGTGTACCCAATTTTTTTGCTTATTTTATTTTTTGTAAATGTGTGTGAGTTCCTATTTTTGCAAAATCTGTAATAAGTAAAAATAAATTTGTGCATATCTTTATTATGTCTTCACAATGAATTTGCAAAAATTAAGAGGCAGTGAAAATACCAGCTTATGCTGTATTTCCCTCTTGATATAGACTATATTAGAAACAATGTGTCATATTTCAAATAAGGGTTGATAGAAATGAATCATTTGTAAAACAGAATTTGCCTAATTTGTGACACAGAGAAACATTATGTGTCAAGGCTACTTGAATTCTGCAAGAAAGTTGTATATACATAGCTGTCCGTCAACAACAACAAAATGCAGAAACTGTGGTCATAGAGAGAGACCCCAGCAAGTAAGTTACAGTGGGCAGGGATTAAGCATATACAGTTAGAAATGTACCACTACCAATATACAACCAGACGGCTTTCAATCATATTCTTTATGTCATAGTTGTATCCATACACAAAGAGATGTCGTATGTTCTGTCAGTCCTCCATAACAACCTAATAGGAAAAAATCCTCAAACTCAAAGCCTCTGACCTCTGGCCAGCTGAATGGACTAAGCCCGGACTGAAAATGAGGTCCCCCAGCAAAGGACCACCTGTACCAGGGCTTTCTTGGCTATATGTCATAGGGGTTGAGCAAAAGGCCAGTTGGTTTGTGTTAACCGGAGGGCAAAGGAGGGGGCTGTCCCCTTCACCACCTGCCCCATGTGGCATTCAAAGTGCACTTATTAACTCTTTCCAGACAGTTACTCTCACATAATTTACCTACATGGATATCTGGAGGGAAATGAGTTGCAATACAATGAGGAGGAATTGGGAGTAGTACGGTTTTGTCCCTGACAAAGTGGCCAGCTCATAGATTTCAACGAACATCATGACATTGGACAATGGATAATGAGTGTTATGAGACAAACGAAATGTCAAAGAAAACCATTGGTTTGCACAGCAGATATGAAGCCCTTCCATGATGCAATTCTTTTGCTTTCCACTTTCAATGAAAGCCAGTGTGGAAACGGACTCAATTAAATCTGAATTATTAACCCCAGTGTTAAAAACAACTTAAAGACACTATCAGTGATTTCAGAAATGAGTCAAATATTTGAAATGCAGGAATAGCTTCAAATGAACGATAAGAAGTCTGTAGAATTCTCCCAAGTTAATTTTCCAACTGAAGAGTGGACAGAAAAAAAGGAAAGAAAATGGCGGTTTTGTTCAAGATACGATTCTCCTTCAATTACGTTTGTAGTAAGGTTGTGTGTTTTCCCCCATATTAGGTTGCTTCTGATCTTATCATTTTCAGTGTATGTTAGTATACTTGTACTTGTTACATACATGCAAATCTGATTGTGATTTTTTTTTCGATTTTCGATTGGAGCAACATCATGATAGTGCCTTTACTTTAAATATGTGGCCGGACGGGGGGATTTGTACCAAGTGGTAATGCTATGTAAAGAGCACATTCTAATATGCCACCATCGGTATTCATTCCCATCCACTTTTACACATCTAGAGAAGAAAAGAAACGTTTGTGTGTTTGTGTAATAGACCTTTTCAAAATGAAAAGTAACCAAACATGATGACCACAATAAGCATCCTAACGGTCATCACACCAACTGTTGGGTGCAGCACTTACGTGTATTTTGCCTCTGCTTTGGGGGTCACTGGCCGCGCTTGTGAATATGTGCAAGCAAATAAGGACACTTGCATACATTGTATTTTGCACTAAACGTTTCCGACTTATTCCGAAAAGGTCTATTTGGGATCAAACCACTTTTTTTTTGTTTTAGTCCCTCTTCAACAATATGCATAAATTCTCTACAAACACTCCAATACTAGCATCTGGTAGGTTTTTTTGTTTTGCAACACACGACAGATATGTACGGTTCCATCCTTTGGCATATCTCCTTTCATTGGTCATGTGCATGATAGTGTGTTTGGCACAGATCACCCACACAAACGCATTTTTAGAATATTGCACTGGCTGGTACATGCACACTGTAGTTTCTATACCAACCTATCAGCCAAAGTTCATACACTGTTGGTCCAACCCCTTAAGACTTCATACAATTTCTCATGCAAATTCTTAGATAAGCCTAAGCTCGCTTGTCTTATCACAAATAATTAAATCGACTAAGCAGTTCTATTATGAGCCAATTTTCCCTTCTCCATTCCAAACATCACCACAAAAGACATAATTTTCAAGATGTGGAAATCGTTGAGACTGGAGGAAGCAAGTTCTCTGTTGCGTGCCGAGACTGGGCCAAGAAATAGCTGTACACCTACATGAGAATTGCATTAAGAGTCATCTCATACTAACGTCAGATGTCAACTTTGCATTTACTTGCTCTACTTTTCATGTAACATTTCCATTTTGTTAAAATGACTTTTTTACTCAGATACATTTTAAATTATTAGTGGTTCACTGACGGGATTAAGGGTATGAACCGCAGCTAACTGTTGCCTACGCCTAAAGTGCAACTGTATTCATGGATGCCACACTGTGATAACTTTTTTCTAAACTGGTGTCTGCTACCAAATATCTAAAGTCACTGGAGGCAAACATATAAATGTATGAGCTACCACACCACAATAATTAAATTTTATTTCACCGTATCTCCTTGTACAGGACAGAAGCATACCATTTTTGATTCCTTATGCAAATTATTCCTTATGTAGTGTTCACGAAGTACATTTACAATTTTACGCGGTATGCTTAAGTCGATGTATTGTTTGTCACGTTTGGTATGTGTAAGGGCACCAGGTGCAAATAGCAAAAACGTGCCAAAACTATAATTTTGCTTTAGATTTTGTTAAAAATATAATATGAGGAAATATTTCTGTCAAACTGAGAACATTTTAATAGTATAGTGAGAATAATCATATTCCGATATACACAAAATTAATATTTCATAAATATTTTCATTGTTGAACGGGATTCAAACAGGTCAGAGTGGTTCATCACAAATCAACAACTGCATCCGATGTGTCCACATACTTTTATACACAGATGCAGATATGCATTGTTGTTGATTTGTGATGAACCACTCTGTAACTTATTTGAATCCCTAAATTAATCTGAAATAAGCCATATTATTTTAATTCACCATATACCATGGGAGTTGGATACAAGAATTTCCCAAGTAGTCTGAATTCACGTTTGGTATGTGTAAGGGCACCAGGTGCAAATAGCAAAAACGTGCCAAAACTATAATTTTGCTTTAGATTTTGTTAAAAATATAATATGAGGAAATATTTCTGTCAAACTGAGAACATTTTAATAGTATAGTGAGAATAATCATATTCTGATATACACAAAATTAATATTTCATAAATATTTTCGTTGTTGAACGGGATTCAAACAGGTTAGAGTGGTTCACCACAAATCCACAACTGCATCCGATGTGTCCACATACTTTTATACACGGATGCAGAGATGCATTGTTGTTGACTTGTGATGAACCACTCTGTAACCTGTTTGAATCCCTAAATTAATCCGAAATAAGCCATATTATTTTAATTCACCATTTACCATGGGAGATGGATACAGCAATTTTTCAAGTAGTTGATTCTCTCATTTGTATATAGCAATGAAGGGCCTGTTGAGATGGATAAGTACCAAAAGACACTTATGAATAACACTTTTGCAATATGAACAAAAGATATAAAATACCTTTCTATTCACAGCCGGAATTTTTTAAATTTTTGAACAATTTTAAAGCAATTCCAGCAATTGATATAGCAATTGATATATGAAGGACATTCACAAGCTATTATAGTCCGTTTCACTATGTTCAAGTATTCCCATTTGTTGGCCTTTTTATGGAGATTGCTACTTTGATTTTTCTAAGTGAGCGTCACAGGAAACAGAAAATCACTGTGGCATATTTTAAAGTGCGTATCAGCGGCCATTTTGGATTTGCAAAGGCTGCCATTTTGACCCCATAAAGTGCATCTCTGTGGCTTTTAAAGCACATAGAATGTAATTCCACACCTAAACTATGCGGAGGATGGCGACATCAGGACAACAACATGAGATCGGGTGGCTGTGCGGCCATCTTTAAATTCAAAATGGCCCGCCAAGGGACAGTGTTTTTTGTCTACTGTCGCTAAAACTAGTAGAGACATGATTATGGCATCTATACCCAATGTTTTCAAGGTTCAGGAGCATTAAGAACATTTTAAAACTAATGTGGACCACTTGGTTGTGGAAGCCATCTTGAATTTCAAAAATGGCCACCAAGGGGAAGGCCATTTTCCCCATATTCGGTCTCTAATATGGTAAATTCGGATTATAGTGTCTATACCCCAGGCTATACCCATGTTTCAGGGTCCAGAAATCCAAAAAACATTGTTAACAACAACGGATATTTGGGGGACATGGCAGCCATTCGTGAATGTGCCAAGGGCTGCCAAGTAAAACGTTTTGCCTATAAAAGATATGTGAAACACATAGTAGTGAACTATTTACAGGTACCACTTGCAAAAATAATAAGGTTACAATAAGTCTGAAATTATGTCTTAACAATGCATTAAGCCGGTATCGGGACAATTATATGCACTGACATCGTTAACAGGCTCGCAATTCAAAATGGCCGGCCGGTATGGCTGCATTCAAGATCTTAAAAAGCTAGAAATTACACACCCAAAGCTAGAAATTATCTCTCTATTATTTAGTTATAACAATCTCCAATGTTTTGATAAAAAGGTAAATAATGTTATTAAGTAAGCGACATTATGTCTTCAAGTTATCCTATTAGATTTGATGTTTTTGATTTGTAAACTGCTTTTTTAAAATCAAGTGATGGCAGCCCACAATTGGCCCACCTTAAAGATCGCAAAAATATATCAAATATTTTTAATTTTTTGATTTTATTTATGTTTATCTATTATTTTGCCAGTTGAAAGTTGTTCTTTTTTTATTAACACTTTAAATCACATACATGTATTTGTCATTTCATTGGTTAAATATGCATAACTTGCAGATGGGATCAACATTTACTAATATCATGGTACTTAACAAGTTTTTTAAGATCCGGTGAAGATGCACATATGTGCGCCATATTGAATTTTATAACAATGTAAACAAAAGAGAAAATCAGGATCATGATTCTAACAGCAACTTTCTTATAGTCGGAGTAGTCAAAGACAAATATTGCATAGTACTTTAATAAAACAATTTTCTAGTAATTTGTTGACAAATAATATTATACGCCAACCTATAAGTTCAAACTTCTTGCATTGTGGCCATTGGCCGGCCAACTTGGATTTTAAGTGATGTAACTAAAATAAAAAAATATGAGCCTCTGATGGTGTCAAAGACATATCTTACCATATTTTCATTTACACTAATGTTTAGGTAGGTATATGGACAATTAGGTTAAAGGGTTCGGAAGTTGGCCATTATGAAATGTGAGGCATGTTGAAACAAAAGTGACATATGATTTTCTATTACGAGGAAAGACATATTCGGTATTTCAGTTGACTCAAGTTAAGTTACTTAAGTTGCCGTAACTTATCATGAAAACCTAAAGATATAACTGGACCTTCATACGTTTTTGGTTGTTTGAAGGTGTCCATATTGGTTCCTATCGTGAATAGAAGGATGTTTCTAAAATATCTGTAAGATTAACTTTGACGTGAAAAAAGGTACTTTGTATGTAGTTTTAGACACAGTACGGCGACATGAACGAACAACAGAATGTTTGGAAACAGGACTTTGGTACAAGTCCTGATGGAAATGGGCACAAAACGATGTGCATTATGTGATCTGGCAAATCATCTAATGTAGGTTAGGGAAAACAAAGCGGCAATATGCTTTCTAATTACTAAGGCCATACTCACTCATATCATCTTTTCTTTAATGAATTTTATTATATAACCAAATATAAAATTAATTAATACTTAGATTAAGATATAGGACAATTTCTAGATTTAACGGCTCAGAAAGGGGCCGGGGGGGGGGGGGGGGGGTTAAGCAGTTGGTTACCATATGGATTGGAGCATGTTAACAAAACAAAAATGGATTTTAAGGATCAAAGGCAATTCTAACAAAAAAATGACAGAGGACAACCAACTACATTGGCTACTTGTCAGGTGAATGTTTAAACTTATGCTTCTTACCTCAAGATTATTTCTGGCAATGCTAACTAAGAAAATATCAAGATTAGGACTCCTAATGTCAAAGCCTATAGCTCAGATGCTAATTATAATTGTATTATACCTTCTGGATGATGTGACTACACATTACAGATATATGGTAACTTAAACATTTAAAAGATTTGTAAAGGTGGCCATATTGACCACGATCTTAAATTTTGAGCTTGTTGGAAAAAACGAAATTACCAGATAATAGTTCCTACAGGCATGGCAAGTAACAGACATATATCAATGTGCACATTTATCACATTTTTGCAGGCAAACTGTCTGTAAATACTGCACTGCTATATAGCGGCCATTTTGAAATTTAAGAAGGCTGCCATAACCAAGTGATCCAATGTTGCTATCAAAATACTTATTGAATTCCTAGACCATGGAAAAATGGATATTAAACACTGGAATCATGCATCTACCAGTCTCAGAAACCGAGATATGGGCAAAAGCGACTTTATTTGGCTGCCATTTTGAAATTTAATATGGCCGCCAAAACCAAATGATCAGATGTTGTTGTCAATGATCTTATTGGATTCCTGGACCCTTAAAACATGAGTATAGACACCAGAATCATGCTTCTGCTAGTCTCAGAGACCGAGATATGAGCCAAAAATTGGCGGCCATTTTGAATTCCAAAATGGCCGCCATAGGAGGATTTAAAAAAAATGCCAACATTGATTTTCTTATTCGGTGAACCATAAGCTTTCAGAAAATGTATAGTTTGCCTAATCTCCATAAAAAGCCAACAAAATTACACAAGAAACCTGACTATTACCTGCCTGAAAATTAGACAACCTACTGTGATAATCTTGACAGAGGCCTACAAAGATTATGGATTCTATATTATAGCACCCTCTATTGCTCAATCTCAATAAAGATCCATGTAAACTACATTTTGAAGAAAACAAGAATTACATAGTGCAAAATTAATATAGCCCCCCCCCCCACACACACACAACTGTCTTGGTTTAGGTGATTTGGTAATTTAATCACATTTTATTGACAATATGCAAATGAGCTCATTAATATTCAAACCCTGTCCAAATAGTATACATCACATGACCTCATCATGTTTTATCACATGACCTCATCTTCTATCACATGACCTCATCATGTTCTATCACTGCTTACTTGGAAGTTCATTGATGATTCAGTTTAGTCAGTAGAGTGGATTAATGAATTTTCTTCCACCCATAGACATTCATCCACCTGCATGATTATATAGGCCAGAGGTTCTCAATAGGCGGCCCGCAGGCCAAATCCGGCCTGCCAACCATTGATTTTTGGCCCTCGACTTGCTCTAATATATAAAGGGAAACATAAGATATTCAGGTGTATTTGGCCCTCAAGTAGGGAACTTTCAAATATGTTCAGCATTCTCTGGCCCTTCAGCTAATATAATTGAGAACCCCTGACATAGGCCCTCCACTACATTACTGTTTGCTCACAGTGAGATTTCATCAAATTTGTACAGGATGTACATACTGGAATACATGTGTCAAATTGTATTTATATTATTTATTTTATTCCTGTTTTGTCATAAAAGAGACTGCGTACTGTAACAATCAATTCAATAGTGTATCTTTATGTGGATATATAAAGTGGGCTATTGATTTGATATCTGCACTGCTATACTTTGTTCATCATCAAATAGGCAAGACTCTTTACACCGCGAATTGATATAGAATAGTGCGGGCGCAACTGCAAGCAACACTATCGCAGCAGACGCAGTGCATGAAACACACGTGGCACACACTTCTGGCAAGAGGTGTGCCGAAAACAGACTTACTTTCATGCGTAAACAAAGGCCAAACATTTAAGTCTTTCACAGGGGAGTACAGATTTTAAGTAGAATAACCCACTGGGTAAGCACATCTACAATCCTGTGTGGAAGGCTTCACATAAGTCTTCCATAAGGCAAACAAAGATTCCAAAGCAGAACAGCCATTGGATAACTACATTTTACATACACACCCCCTCTTTGGATGATTTAGGCTACGTTTTTCAAAGGGGGGGTATGGATTTCAAATAGAATAGCTTAACTTGCAAACTCCACTGAAGTCTTCCATAAGGCAAACCAAGATTCCAAAGTGGAACACAGCCCATTGGATAACTACATTTGAAACACACACCCCCTCTGTAGACGATTTAAGTTAGAGTTTTCTACAGGGGGAGTGTCAATTCCAAATGAAACAGCTCAATTTGCACCCAGGCACTCATACTTTGACCACAATCAAATGTCTTTCCGGATTATACAAGATTAATTAACCATCAATTCAAAAAACCAAGTCAAGGGGCACTGGTGAATATTTTCAACTGTTAGCTATACTGTTGCTGCATCAGTTGCCACTATTTCAAGTTCTTTCACTGTAAACAACCTGTTATGGTTTATGACTTAAATGCATCACAAATGTCCAATCTGCTTCAACTTTACAATTCACAGGTATAATAATATGCTTGAATAATACTGTATCCTTCAAGAGTGTTGACTGTATACAAAATTGAGATCTTACATCACAAGTGATAATTTTGAGGTTAGTGGCTATCGTCATTGTCTACTGATTGGTCAGTACACTTCATTGTAAGTCAGGAGTGTCGCATCCAAGTTGTCCAAAATTCAAATGTATTGTTTGGCTCAAGCCATGGGCGTATCAAGCAGTCAAGTTCTCAATCAAGCGCAAAACTATACATCATAGGGAATAAAAGCATCTGAATGTTTAAGGACTCTGGAAGTGCTTATATTATTCTTTTTTGTTTACACATGCATCAGGGAAATCATGTTTTTACATGTGTGGCTGGACAATGCATGTGGGCTATGCATGTGTAGCTGTGTGTTCGTAAGCACTCCACAGGAAAGTTGTTTGTACCAGTCCCATGAAGCATTGCAATGTACCTATACTTTACAATTGATAAGGTGACGTGTCGCGTCATTGCCTGCCAGATTGTCCAGCTATTGTCCTTGCCCGGTAGTATACATGTGGGTCATATTTTGTAAACTCCCACCCACCACATTTCATCTTTTACAAGGCGGCCATTAAACAGTGTAGTGGTTTTTTCAAGCACTATCATACGGACTTTGCCTTTGTTGCTAAACATTGATGTCACACCACCTATGCATGTACTAGTACTCAAGCGCACTCAATATTTACGTCAGAAATTCCTTAAGTATACTAAGTTTCTAGGCTAAAAAGAGCATTACAGTTTAGGTTTGTGTGTTAAAGAGACATGAGGACATTTCCCAAAAGAAGCGCCCATTTTTTTTCGAAGGCATTTTTTTGGCATATTTGGAATGCTTAGCAATGTATTACAACACATGAAGTGAATAAGCAGAATACACTGTCTTCATGTAATAAGATGATGATTTAGTATTTGTTGTCATGCACGACAGAAAGTCAAAGCATGGTTTTCTATCGGGAGGATTACGATAGCAGTTCAAAACATGGTTTTGCTGTTTTCTTTGACTTTTTGTCACAATAAACCTTTTGAAACGTTCTCGGTAGGTGGTCTACAAGCTGGCCTAGCCGATCCAGTGCAATTTGAAAGAATTTTGTATCCTCAAAAAAATCGCCTCCTGTCACTTTAAGAGTTTGTGTGAAGTCACATGACATCATCAAGGTGCAATTTTCAAATCAATGCATTATGGGATTGATAAAAATCCTCTTTGTTGAACTTCTGCTATTATACATCCTAAAGGAGGGGTCATAATTTGTACAGGGGGGAAATGGAGGATTTGAGAGGGAATATGAACAAAATTTGTAAACGAGAGGGGGAATATGACAATTTGAATCAATGCGAGAACTAAAGAAAAGAAAAGTTGTATTTTCATCTGTCCGGCTATGCATTGAAGATGGCAATAATGCCCCCTGCAATATTATCGTGATAACGTTTTCATACTATAATCAACCTGCCAGGTTGCGACTCACAATACCCCCTGTTGTGCTCCAGCAAAAAGGAAATTCTAAAACTGTGATGTAGTGATCAAGTAAGGCATGTGCACCTTGATGGGGTCAACATGTCTGACCACCTGATCACATTTGTCTTTTCTTTCTTCAGTAGTTTTGGATTTTTTTACAGAGAGGTCAATCAATTTGTCCCAAGGGAATGGAGGATTTCTTCCGTCCTTTTTTTTTCCAACTTCCCTTTTGTTTCCTTAAACAAAATTTTGCATGCCCTTCTGATTTAAATGAGTTGCTCCTCTCCACTAAACAAGTTCCTATTCCCTTCCCCCAGAAGAGAAAGTTCAACAACAAAATTGAAAGTCACGAAATCAAAATTAGTTTAAGTAATGTATAACCGTTGTAGTATAAAGTAGCATAGCAATTCAATAAGGTAAGTATTAAGTGTACAGGTATTATTTTATCTCTCATAATTGTATTTATTACCCAGAAGACAAACGTCACAATCTCTGCATCGATCCTGGTTAACAATTTCTACTTCATCATGATGATACCATATCGCATATTTACGTAAGAGACCATAAAAAACATCAATTTATCTTGTCCCTTGCTCTTGCGAGGTTTGACGGGACAATTTTTTTCTGCAATAAACTTTGCAGGAACTGCGGTTTGAAATACTAAGCCGCTGAAAAGGTTTCCACATATCAAACACACAAAAATACAGGGTGACCCTTGTCGATTTTACCTTGGAAAGAGAAATTTGAGCCAGAATAATGATGTGTCCAATCATACAAGAATCATACAAGTTACTCTCTCTCAATAAATCAAGGAAGACAAATGAGTGCATGCATGTGTTACTATTTGAAAGGGATTCCAAATACAATATGTAGGGCTATGCTAATGGTGGTTCCCGAATGTATTAAGGGCCGATACCAAATAGTGAGTACATTTAAACTAAGGTCCATGCTCCAAAGTGTGATGAGCGTAGATGATTGTGTCTTTTCTAGAGGAATGCACTCTTTTTTCCTAATCTCTAGTTTTGTATTTTATTTTATTCTAGGTTGATGCACATGACAAAAAAAAAATAAATACTGAAAGTGGGTAGGGAGGGAGATGCAGTTTCTCCTATGAATAATACTATAATGCACACTCTAGTCAATTATTCTATCAAATATTCAATCAAACAAGTACAAAGGACAAATAACAGAATTAATGAAATTAAAACCATACCACATATATAAATATAGAATTGTCTTAGCTGGCATGAATTGGCTGAAATCATTATTTCCCCTTCAACATAGTGATATGGTGCAATGTTTGGGACAGACACTCAGATTTAATTTGGAAGACAGATAAAAGTTGTACTGTAACTATAATTAATTGCACAAAAATATAGTTAAAATGCATAATAATAAGTACCCCTAAGTACCTGAGTACTCCTAAATGCCCAACCTAAGCACCTTGAAAGCATGACCAAAGCATTCATAAATACCCAACCAAAGCACACTTAAATGCCTAACCTAAGTGCCCTTAAATGCCTGACCTAAGCACCTCTAGATGCCTGACCTAAGCACCCTAACTACCTGAGCTAAGTGTCCCTAAATGCTAGACCAAAGCACCCCTAAACACTGGGTCTAAACGCCAATGTATGCAGTAGTGTAACGCGTGGGAGGGGGGCAGGTTGCCACCCCAGAGAGCTTTGACCGGGTCACCGGGAAGAAAAAGCTTGAAAATCATGCTAAATCCGCCCTTTGCCTGCTCATGGGACATTTTCATTCCACCAGGGAAATCGCCTTACAAATACAACCTCTTACCAGGAAACATCTGCCTCAAAACCACCTTTTGTTCTCGCCCAGGGGAAAATCTTCCCAAAACCACCCCACTCTAACCAGGAAAACTGCCTATTAAAAACACCTCTAACCAGGAAAATCTGCCTCAACCCATACCTCTAACCAGGAACATCTGCCTCAAAACCACCTTTACCAGGAAATATCTGCCATCTCAACACAACTTACCAAGGAAAACAATCTGCTCCAAAAAAACCACCCGTCTAACCAGGAAAATCTGCCTTGCAAAAAACCACTTAGACCAGGGAAAATCTGCCTCGCCATACCCACCTCAACAGGAAAAATTGCCTCAAAACCATACTACAACCAGGAAAACCTGCCTCAAAACCACCTCTAACCAGGAAAATCTGCCTCAGAACCACCTCTAACCAGGAAGATCTGCCTCAAAACCACCTCTAACCAGGAAAATCTGCCTCAAAACTGGGAAATTGCTCCATCTGACAAGTGACCCTGTTATGCCCCTGCCTGAATCCCTGACCTTGGTGTCCCTAACTGTCTCTCTAGCATACTTAGTTGGTACTCACTCTATGGTCACATTAGAGTACCCATATGATACCTGGTATACACCAACATGAATAATTTAGCTGTGTATGACTAATGTTACTGTGCATTGATATGGGTTTTGCCACTCTAGTGGCAATCAGCCTATAATAATGGCAAAAAGTATTATGTGCATTTGTAATCAAGAAAAAAACTTCCATTATAATTAATAATGATATATTTGCATCTAATAGAGAGTCTCTGTTGATTAACACTCGGCCAATTTGATTGGCCATTCTAGGGTTATATAATGTAATTATCCAATCAGAGACATGGTTAAGAAAAGCTTAAAGCAATAACAGCACATTTTTTTGAAGAGTGCCCTCAATTTTCTGGATATTTTGAGATTTTTGCACAGTTGCATTGGTAATTGACTAGTAAACAATACCTGTGAATGGTAGAGCTGAAAACTCTATGTGTCGCAAAAGAAAGAATTTTGAAATTAATATCGGAGATCTCCGATAATAATTCAACTGGTGCTGGAAACGTCCTTCTAATACAAAATCGCTGGGAAATTGCACCATGTATGTGTCTACGCTCTTCAATTAGTTGTTCCGTCGGTTCAGGCCAGTCAAGTTAGAGATCATTTTCGTGAGGTGACACTATTTCATCATGGGCAGACATAAATTTGGCGTTTCTAGGTCCGCCATTAAATTACAATCAGGGATCCCGATTCTAATTACAAAATCGGTTCTTTTATGATAAATACGCATTTTTGGACATTACCACTCGCAGGTATAGTTTACTAGACAATTACCAACACACTAACTGTGCAAGAATCTCAAATTTTGAAAATTGGGGGCACTCTTCATAAAATGTGCTGTTATTGCATACAGTTACACAAGAGGTTTATTTTGATTGGTTACTTAGGAGGTTATATCATGTTTTATTATGTAAGCATAGACCTCGTCACTTTAAAGGTGCACTTTGTGATCCATATCCTCCTCTCAATCCCGTCATTTGCCGAACTTTTGCAGATCTGGTCTTCTCTCCAATAAATTTGAAATGCAGAATATCCATCCCCCTAAACAAAAAAATTACAACACCATGACCTATATAGGACACTGTAATTCAGGCATTTGCTCAAAACATGTAAAAACATCATCAGAATCAACTGAAATTTTGGAAATTAACTTATTTTGCTGGTATCACTTCAAGGTTCATAAATAACCAATGCACCTCTAATAATAACAGGGCTGCAGTAGATGTACATCTTACATTTGTCTGTCACACAAACTTTCATCCACTCCATACATAATGCCATTGAATACTAAATCACAGCCACTATCAAACCTGTTTGAAATATATGCTCTCCACTTTTATGCCTGATTTTTATTCCACTGTCCTTATATTTAGATTCTTATTTTCTCATTTTGCCAAGAATAACATTTCCCTACAATCTATTGTACGTAAGTTGAACTTCATCATGGCTGCATGGCAGCGTGGCACTACTGCCAATTACGGAACTAGCTGTAGAGGGATCAGACATTTGGCATTAGAGACAACACTGCTTTGACAGTGCAGACATGTCTTGGTTAACATGGGAAGCCATTTTATTTTGGATTTGCTTTCGTTCATCTGATATAACCAATTACCATTAAACACCTTACACAAACAAATGTTTCTACATCAAACACGGCCTGATATTGTACCAATTCCAAATGAGCATTACCTCCACCAAAAGAAAGACCTCTATGTTAAAGTTGACATCGGTAGGGCAAATTATTTTCAAAAGGGCGAGGAAAAGGCCTAAGGATGTGAACTCGTAGGTGGTCCAATCAAGATCTTTTGGTGTGTTTTAATTTAAAAGCAGACTGTGACCCGGCCTGGTTGTTGGGTAAGCATAGCCAAAAAGCCATCTTGCCCTGGACTTCGTCGTCGTGTCCGATTTCCCAAGTATGCCAGAAAATGCTGCAAACAGTCGCGCACTAGGATTAGGGGTTTGCACGATGAGTGAACTAATCTGTTGTCACAGTGTTCCATTTGTTCTGCGAGTAGGCCATGATTTATGTGGTGCCTTAAAATGCCGGTGCGAATGGCATTGCATGACAACCGATCCATGGTAAGTCTGCGAGACGTGAATACCGATCAAGCCCTTCGGCATCAGTACTGCGATTGGTGGCGCGATAGCGAGTAACCCAACACACGACTATAATAACAACTTCAACTGACGTGCACTTTATATTTGCACCAAATGCCCCTAGATTTCACGGTGGCGTGACCATCGCTCACCCCGTCAATAAGAGCAGTGGGTGAAAACGGTATGGCTGCGATTTAGAGCAAATCGCGCAGCTGCCAAACGATGACAGTGTGACTACGATCCAGGGTAGGTCCGCAAATTGCTGCATTATCTCACGGTACAGCTTCATAATAAACACCTCCACAATATGATGATGAGTTACGTGCTCAATGGCGGTTCCTGACAAACAAACGAACGTCAGAACATCGCCTACTGGCACATTATGGCAAATGAATTCTACAGATGTCAGGACTTGGCCTAGATTGCTATGGGTGTTTGATCCAGAGAAACCCGGGGCGCACCGAAGCAAAGCACTCTTTGAACTATCATTCTAAACCGCTGTTAATAAAGAACATAAGCATAGTTCAAAACCCAGAACACAATTCAAATGGATGTTAACAAGCAAATGATACTAATTTAGATGTGCTTACATTGACATCTGTTGTTGAAATATCTTTATATATTATATAGTCTTGCAACCTACACTACTTATGGTCCTCTAAACAGCTGGTGGTGTCCGCAATTCAATCAAATACTCAAAGAGCAGGACTAATGTCACACCCCGGTTCATAAACCATAACTAAATTAATTTCCAAAACTTTACCAAATTGAACTAAACCACAGACTGGAATACCAATTTGGGGAGGTGATGTGGTATTGCACTTGTGAATATGACCCAAGGAGAAACCAAGGAACAATGCTCCAGGAGTCTCCTTGACTTGTGGGAAACACATTGTTCAACTCATCTCTCATCAAAGTCCATCCCTGCATTGTGACCATTTGACCAATACTGAACTATGGGGCTGTAGAAGGAGTAAAGGGCTAGTCATACTCAGTGGCCCCTATTGATACAGCTCCTCCCTGTTTGCGGCCCCGCATACCTGCGTTTTTGCTATCAAACCGGCTGTCAACACCTCGCTACCAAGATGGGCATCGCTGATGGCGCAGGCAAACACCCGCCGGCCCGGGATTAGCCAAATGGGGGAGTATGAAATGCGCTGACGAAAGGGTGTCAAATATCGCAGCTCGGGTCGCAATGCGCCACTTCGTCGCGTCTCAACCTTGATTTATCAACAATGAAACAAACATGTGATACAAAAATCACTCTTCTGGTGCACCATGCGAGTGCCTCCATGAACCATGTAGACTAAGTAATCAACAGTGGTTCTTCAACTTAATAAGCCCAACATATTTTCTTTTAGACCAGAGAATTATCACAAAAGAAATCTGCTATGGGAACCATAAGGTCTAGTGAGTCAATCCCTTATTGATTAGCTTCACTCTGGCCTAATTTTCTGACAAATCCAGCAGGCGGAACTAGTGCGAAAGCTCACTACACACCTGCTGATAAACACTAGTGCACAGTTGCTATCTACTGATGAAAGCACAACATCCACTTAATGTGGGTATCAACTCTCTCATCATGGCAACTCATCTAAGTCATTAATCAGTAAGAAATTTGGTAACTATAAGGAAACTACAAGAATTACAAAACAAGAAAATTTACCAATGGCTATTACTTTAAATAAGGCTAGTAGACGAATAATATCAGGTTACACAAATTAAGAGAAGATATCAATATATCAGTCACCTAAAAACTTAATTCTATTTGGTTTATTTCAAGTTAAAACAAAATAAAATAATAGAGGAATATTAATTTTGGAAGCTATGAGCTCTATGCGGGCTTACAACAATCAGGTAATTATTAGCCGATATCAGATTACACTCCTATCTTTCAGATCTGTACATATTGGGAATTGTCTTATGCACTAACATCAGATTGTATGGCATAATCATGCCTAAACCCTCCTAAGGTATGCCTGGCTTAACCATAAGAAGTTTTTAACACCTCTAACCTCGGGGTTAACCAGAGAAGCAGAAGTAATGAAGCAAAAGTGCTGGCAAAAGTCAAATGTTGGCATGCTGTGAGAAAGCAGTTAAAATGTTGATGAGCATAGCTGGCAAAGAATATGAGGGCAAGTACTATGACACCTGGCAGCAGGTCCTAGGGGAAGCCACAACCCTTGATCCGTGCTAGATTAGTTAGCAATCACAACACACAAACATTGTCATACACATAATCAATACTGACTTGTAGGCAATGCAAGCGGCCCGCCACAGACCAGCAATGTGAAAAATATCAAGTACCTGCGGTGCTGCTTGCCAGATTTAAAAGACGTACATCAACATCAAAACACATTCAATTCTCATTTCTCCATATGATTTCGGCAAGATAATGGCGTCCCACTGGTGACTGAATCAAAATGTGCTCAATATTGCAGACGATGTAATCGTGGGGCAAACATTGGCAGATATGACCCATCTGATAAAATTGAGATGTTTTTATCAGAACACTTTGAAAAATAATTTGGCTGGCATTTAGTTTAGAAATTTTGGATCATGTGCTAAGTTCCCTGCAGTAGTGCGTTTATGTTTTCCTGTGTTCTTTACCATGGTATTTTAGAGTACTTTTCAAGATTTTTAAAAGTACACACTTTTGTGCTGAATCAATCCATTTTTTTAATCCACTGAAGTGACTATTAATGGATTGGTTATTAAATTAATTAGCCTTTTAACTCTGGAATAGAGGCACTTCATATTGGTGACCCACATAACACAGTGGATATTAGATAGTGCCCTATTGTTACTACCAATCGTCTAACTTCTGTGACAAACTTACAGTCATGGATGTTACAGATTAGCTACAATCATGGGAATTTTGCAAAGTTGACTTTTCGTTGGGTGCTCACGTAGCACTGGAACATGGAGTGCATTGAACCCCCTAATTCCCAAATTTGAAGTAAATTAGATTTAAAGTGAGTTTAGTTCAGTTGAGTCTCAGTGGCCAAAATCATGTGCTTATGTTTATTGGTATAAAGGCTAGACTTACCAAAGTCTTTTGTTAAAGCCACGGTCAGTCATTTCTTTTTCCAAATTCAAAATTCACATTTTTGTCTCTAAATTGCTTGTGTTAGGTCATATTAACACCTTATATTACTGTTCTTTGTGAAAAACAGACACTTAAGCACTTTAAAGCGGTCTTGAAGGCGTCATTTATGGATGTTTAGACCTTAAAAAAAATTCAGCCCGATTTTAATTAGTAAACAAACCATAAAAATACAGCAAGTAAACTTGCGCGATCTCCCTGGCAAGATGGCAGTATACACAAGGTGGTTAGTTGGCACAGTTAACCATTTGACCTGGTCTGTGACCTTTGACCTCAACAAACATATGAAGGAACCCCTATTGCACCTTCACCCCAAGTCTGGTTTAAATCGGACTTAAACTTTTCAAAGACGACCAGAAAAACAAAAACTAACCAAACTGGAACATGACCTCAGTGACCTTTGACCTTGGTCCATGACCTGTGACATCATCCACATATGAAGGAACCCCTATTGCACCTTCACCCCAAGTCTGGTTTAAATCGGACTTAAACTTTTCGAAGGAGATGCGAAAAATGAAAACCTAACCAAAAACCAACCCAACTGGCACATGACCTTCAGATGACCTTTGACCTTGGTCCATGACCTGTGACATCATCCACATATGAAGGAACCCCTATTGCACCTTCACCCCAAGTCTGGTTTAAATCGGACTTAAACTTTTCGAAGGAGATGCGAAAAACGAAAACCTAACCAAACTGGAAAACACATACACATACATACATACATACACATACATACATACGGACATGCGCACCCTCGCAATATCCCCCTCTGCTTTCAAGCCAGGGGGATAAAAATCATCATTTTCTTAAACAAATACGGTGTGTTAACGCTTAGCCACTTACAGTGCTTTCCTACAACAATTCAAATACAAACAGGCATAAAAATGGACTTTGATGAAAATAGGGGGTTGATTGAGTTTAGGCCTACATTTGGAGAAATCAATGATTCGTCCTACCTTCCTAGAGTCAAGAGTCAATGTGTTATGCAGTGGTACAGGCAGTTAGATCGCGGGCATATAGAGGCGGTGCAGAAATGCCACACGCAAAACATCTTTCTGAACGTGCTGAGTCACTGACTCGAGGAAGGAAAATACTGGCTATAGTGCTTTAATGCCCTACTATTGCAGAGTGGCGTTCTTGATCAGAAATGACATGGTCAGGAATTTGAAACGATAGGTGAATGCCCAACTTTCATTTGAAAAATAAAAGAAATTCCAAAAAAGACTAAGGCTTTCAAATTTATATAACATGTACAAAATGAATACCTCTTTATGATGATTTATTAACATATTTCTTTTATGAGATTTCTTTCACAAGTCATAATATCATTGCACCCGGCCAGACTAATTGCTATATATAAGCATTTCATTTGTTTAAGTATCAATTCAGGCATGAGAAAAACTAATTTTGACATATCAAAAAAGCCTGAAAAATAGCCATGAAAATGACCAAAAATGGGCCCCAAACACAGGCTGAAAATGAATACACAACTTTGTAAATCCAAACAGCAAAAAAGATGGAATCAGGTAAAAGCTATAACCAGACTATAAACAATAACAGGCCATATGCCACCACCTTGCTCATTTGACTCCTTTTAGAGCCATTGAGCAATATTGGAACCACAACCAGAACCTTTGAAATGACAACCAGTTCATTGCAGATTTCATGAAATGATCATAAATACATGTGATGTGGTCCAATATCAAAATCTATGACAAGAGTAATTGCAGGTGGTGTGGATTAGCACTGTAATATCATTGTTAGCGAATTAGCGCCAAAGTAGATTTGTGCTGGTTCTGCCTAGAAATTGCCACAAAACTCACTCCTCATAATTGTTATTAGGAAACACAAGGGAACGTTCCCCAAACTTGTGCGTAACCCGACGTGATACTAACTCATGTGTATGTCCCACATTAACAGACATTTTCAACCAGTTACCACAGTGCTTTAGCAAACACGGTCACACACGCATGCACATAAGTATGCACGTAGTTTACGACTGAGTTTCGGAACGGACCCCAGGTGAATGGCGTGTTTTAATTTATCTAATATGTGATACAACCTAGAAAAATGTTTCCTGTAGGATGTCCACATTTGGTCAGTTTAAGACTGCCTGCCTACTGGCTTCATGTCTTTTGTTGGAACACATGGAACAGCCAGTGGGACAGCAATGAATGCTGACACATTATTTCAATCAAGAGGAATTAACCAACATTGTAATATGACACTTCCATTGCTGCCTGCTGGCTTTTGTTTTTTTGTTTAAGCCACCTGGAACAGTCAGTGGGCAGCAAATGAATGCGCGCATAATAACCACATTATTTAAACCACCATTGTAATGTGCCCATTCCATTGCTGCCTACTGGCATTTGTGTCTTGTTTGAGCCACCGGGGACAGAATTGCGGCAGCCAAAGATGTGCACATTGCAATCCACATGATTAATCCCACCAATGTAATGTGCACATTCCAGTCTGTGCTGGCTTTGTGTCTTTTGTTTTAACCCACTGCGAAACAGTAGTGGGCAGGCAAATGAATGCGCGCATAATAATCAACATATTTAACACAATGTAATGTGCACATCCATTGCTGCCTACTGAGCGTGTGTTTGTTTGAGCCACCGGGGACAGACATTGGGCAGCAAATGAATGTGCGGATTTTTGGTGTGTGCATGATGTGCACATTGCAATCCACATGAATTAATCCACCATGTAATGTGCACCATTCCATGCCTGCCTTCCTTTGTGTCTTTTGTTTAACCCACCTGGAACAGTCAGTGGGCAGCAAATGAAGGCGCGCATAATAATCCACATGAATTTAACCACCATTGTAATGTGCACATTCCATTGCTGCCTACTGGCTTTGTGTCTTGTTTAAGACACCGGGGACGACAATGGGCAGCAATGAATGTGCACATTGCAATCCCATGAATTAATCACCAATGTAATGTGCACATTCCATTGCTGCTGCTGGCTTTGTGTCTTTTGTTTAAACCACCTGGAACAGCACTGGGCAGCAAATGAATGCACCCACATATAATCCACAAGAATTTAAAGGTCCATGACCATCGATAATAGTCCTGTCCATGATAAGCCCAGATTTTACGGAAGAATGGTCACATGTTGGTATCAGAAGGAAAGCTACTATTTTCTCATTCTACCCTGTGAAATCTGAGAGCCAAAAGATGTCTGGTTTGGAAGTCATGAGCGAAAATGTGCCCCATTTTGGTCGACCAATATTTACTTTTTACAGTACTCTATGGGGCTTACAAAATCAACATTTTTGCTCTCGCATCAAAACGGATGGAAATACCGGCGCGAAACTTTACAGTGGGTGTTGGAGTGAAGCCCTCTTATCAAAATAAAAAGTCATATCTTTAAATCGCGGCCATCCCCCTTTAACCACCATGTAATGTTGCACATTTCCATTGCTGTCCACTGAAGGCAGCCCCTGGTGACTCCAACAAAATCTAACAAAAACTATACCAAACAGGTAGGCAGTCTTGAAAATGAACCAAGTGCAACATTTGACGGGTTTTCTCGGATCACATCACATATGTTTCACAACTTCCACTATAATTCCTTACTACATGAGTGAGCATTGTTATTTTGGGACTTTTTGCTAATGACATAGCATTTAAAAAATAATCTTGCTATTAAAGGAAAAATGCCTTTTGTGCATTTTAATGCTGTGCTGCTGTACAGTGCATGGGTGATCGGGCAATTAAGGCATACAATTTTTGAAAGGAACTCAAACAAGGGACACACAACCCTTCATTGAGAATTAGCCACTCTGCACCCAATGTGTCTCCTATTTATCGTATTTAGTGCTCTCACAAGATTAAAATATGCGGACATGTGGGTGCATCATTTTTAAAAGGTGCGTGTTCCGATTTTTGTCTTCGTGTTCTCTCTTATTTGATATCGGGAGCCTAGAATTGTTACACTGACCACAGATTACCATGACGCGATAATGCATAGGCAATGCCCTATTCACAACTGTGCTAATACTGATTGTTAAACCATAAATAGGGCAGTTTTTTGTTCAGTATCTTGGGAAGAAATAATTGGAATCTGAAATTTCAGAACGACATTGAGAAAATTTTCCCTTTCCCTGATATCAAAATTGATATTACTACTTCAGGTTTAAATGGGGGGGGGGGGGGGGTCCCAAAGACGATCGAACATGCATTGACGAATCTCAAATTTATTTCCACTATATTCCTTGTAACTTTTAACCTCTTTCATTGCACACAAGTCATGCTGAAATTTAAGACTAATACCATTCTTTCTCATGAAACTGTAATCTTATTTTTTTCAACATATTATATCACATGGGACTACCCATTCATTACTTTACTACAATGATAAACTGTACTCTTATCATTTCCACATTAATATATCACTGGGTAACCACCTAGATGACCTTTGACCGAAATTCCTTTACACCACATGTTCTCCTACTTGGGGTCACGACATTTCATGTTTCATTAAAATCCATCCGTCCTGTGGAAAAAGTATTTCAATAATGAATGATACACACAGACAAACATACAGTTATACTCTAGCCGTAATTTCTGAGACATAACAAACAGCACGCATAAGACTTGTTTGCGTGTGACTGCATCTATGTGCAACACGACGGTGTGCCGTTTTGCCGGGAGCGGGCAGACATTCTAAAGCGGTCAGAAATTATGACCAGAGTGTAGATAGGTATGACAACTCTGCAGATTGCACCAGTTACAGCCTGAAAAAAAATGTAATCACTCACCATATTTTCAGATTTTTTTTAAAAAGTTATCTTTTCGCTCAGTGTAAAACAGATGTCCGAGGCCCCAGTCAACAGTTTACAAGAACGAAGCTATCTGAAATGAACCTTCAATAATTCATTCATGCACCAAAAGAAACTAAGGGGGTCCTCCATTCCTACAAACCATGTATTTTTCTGTGAATGAGGAGTTAGAGCAACTCCCTTGGATATGCATTATTTCATATCACCTGATGAAAATATCCTCACACGTTTTGATTATTGATATCACCATTAGGATTGAATCCATCACCCCATCTGACAAGCATATCAAAATCATATTACATTTTATAACCTCTTTTTGTCAAGTGAGTGCATTGTATATCAGAGCAGAAATCCACTATTTGCCTTCACATACTTGACAGTTTTTGATCTCTAAATCCTTTACTAAAGGTAGCTAAAGGTTACTTGGATCGCTAATAATCTAGTCAGAAGGTCACAAGCCTCAAGTGTTTCTTGAAGCGAATACCACTCTGGCTTGTAACAAGACACTCTATCTGTGGTACACCTAGGAGGAAGCGCTGGGAACCACAAGAGCGGCTTGTGGACTCTTAGCCGTCACTGATCCTATTACAAAGAAGGTTTGTACTCATTGGACTGGATTTTGGCCGATCCCAAATACACGCAACTCAGTTACCATTTCAGATTTGCATCATTTCGGCACCACAGAGAATCGGGTAGGTTTTGAAATTTCATATTGCATTGCCACGTGTAATTCAAAATGTGGATGGATTTTGAAAACACTTATTCTTTTAAGAGCCATATAGATGACATTTTTCAACTTAGTGAATAAATACAGAACTCAAGAAGCCTTTAAAACATACAATATTATGCAGTTATGCTGTTAAAATAACAATACGAAGATTGGGTTAATTGTATAGTCTGAATGCTGACGTTTGCTTTCCTTTTTAGTTAATACATTCGATGTGTCAGGACAGAATATGCAGTTTAACAAAACAGTCAAAAGATTTGACATCCAGAGTATCCTTCATTTACACGGCCAATTTCTTCCTGGAAGAGTTACTAAGCTTCATAGATCTACCGAGTACACAGCCAATTTCTCATATGGGCGGTACCACACCAGCTACCATCCGAGTAGGCATGGATTACCTACACACTATAGAACTACACTTCGCCAGCCAGAAATTTGGATTTTTGCCGCATAGACGTATAGTGTACACACAGCGGGGCCGTTGCCCCACTGTCGCGGAGTAGCTCATGGTTACACGGCTCTCATGGCAATTTGGTTTATTAGTATTTGCGCATATATTTATTATAAAGTGCGAGAATATGGGGGTTTTTGACGATGCCCCAATTCGCATTCTTAATGAGTCTCAAAAATGCTAAACTTTAGAAGCCCTATCTTGCACTACTGCCTCGCAACTAGCCCAGTATGTACTGTGCAGTAGCTGCCGTGGTAAACGGTGTAGCTGCCGTATAGCTACCACGTGAGAATAAGAAAAATGGACGTGTTAGACACAGATTTCCTACCAACCCCCGAAGACACTTGCTAGCCAGGATTCATGCTTTTTGCCACATAGAATGATAGCGTACATGGAGAGGCTGTCTGAACCGTCCGGAGTAGCTACGTGGTACACCGGCTCTCAGTGTGTACAGTATTTATTATGGCTAAATGTTTGATTTTTTAAAGAATTTTGGCATCTATTGTATTTGTTAATAAAATATGGGAAAAATATGGTACTTGAAATACACGATTCTATTTCATGATTTTAGAAAAAAGAGGAAATGATAAACAGAGGATGTATGTAAGCACCCTCAATTGGTCTACATCCAAAATGGCCGTTGTACTGTGGGGGAAATTAGAAGTAACTGCATCTTACTCTTGGGACTGTCCATACCATATCTACCTTCTCTCCATCTAGTGGGCAAATACAGGGTAGCCATTGGGGTAGGTAATGTAGAGTAGACACATCACTGCATACCTAATAACGGTGTACTTGAAGCTCTATCTTGCAGCTGACGCCTCGCAACAAGCTCAGTGTGTACTTTGCAGTAGCCAGCACGTGACACATTGTAGCCTGCCTTATGTAGTGGAGAGTCCACTTAAAACTTTAAATCTTGAATTAAAATAAAAATCTACATTAGGTCAAGAACCTAAATCTAGCCCTAAATCATACTATAACCTTAAATCTAGCAAATATCTAAACACCAGAAGTAACAAAACAACACCTGACAATAAACCAAATACAAGTGTTACCCTTATTATCCCTAAACCTAAACAAGAACATAAAACTAAATCTACAAATACCCAAGGCCATTTAAATTGTAGACAAAAGGGCTGATTGTGGCTTTACCCTAAACTAAAGCTAGCCTACTCTAAATCTTTAAAACACTGACCAAAACCCTAAGGTGCATTTGCAATTCAGCACCCATTTTTTGTGGTTCAACAGACATCATCAATGAAAGCTTATTTCACAATTTCAGTTGGTTCTGATGATGCATTTGGCTCCATCTATCACGAGACAATAGGTTACTAAGGTCAAAACATCTGATGCTTCGTAGTACTTTCAGCACTGGGTGGCAGCCCAGAAGTTGTTTGATTCCATCCCACAATGCACCACTTTGGGCGGAAATTTCACCTCAATAGGTAATGTGATCCACAAAAAATCCGATTATTAACACATAAAAACCTTGATTTCTACACTCATTTTAACCCACCAAAACATAGCTACTTAAGGGAATTGTATTATGATCATGAAATATTGTGCTGGTCCTTAAAACTTCTTGAAACCATTTATCTTTAAGTACGGACATGTGTTAGTTACGCACCGTATAGGACACTTGACATGCATTAGGGGATGGTGCAAAAACAACTCTGGTGTCATCCAATGAATCGATTGCCTCACTCTGGCCAAGTGTCAGCCGATGCTCCCACATTAAATTGTGGTCAACTCTATAGTGCCAATGCTCAGAGATTCAGCACACAGACAATTCTTTCGTGCGAGGAGAAAACAACCTGATATTTTTTTTGCTCTCACCTGAGGAATTTTAGCGACAGTTCAGCATGACGCTAGTATTAAAAACTAGCTACAGTTCTTCTGCTATGTCTATAACCATACCCATGGTGTGAAATAAGTATGTGCTCACGCTGGTTCTGTCTTAATTACAGGCCACACATTCAAAACTTAATCACAGAATATGTACTAACGTTTGCCTCTCTGTGCGGGGAGCCTACTGCAAGATACAGACATTCATAGGCTACAATTCACAACCAGAGCTAATATTTAAAATGAAATGGCATTAGCTGTATATATGCCTGTGATGGCCATACTTCATATAATCTATCTTTACACAGCCAGATTCTTCGTAGTATTTCACATTGATTTTCAAGTAACTAAGGAGACTCTGTGGTGTAGGCACCTATTCCCAGCACAAAATCACTATGGCTGGTTAAATTTTCCTTAGTAAGGAATACCTGGGTTTAACCAGGGTCAGTCCTACATGAGTGGACTTTTTTCCTTTCAAAATACTGTGAAAGTCCAAATGTAAAGGTGAGAATATTCCTCATGGATGGGCCGGATGAGAAAATTCCTCATGGACAAGCCGGTCTGGCCCATTCCATGAGGAATATTCTCACCCGTTACACACACTTTTAGAGTATGTGGAACTTCGCAAACAAGTCTACTCATGTAGGCAGTGGCATCAATTTTTTGACATTGGGGGTGGGGTTGATGAAAATTTATGAATGAAACGTGTGATTTGCTGAAAAGATCATTACTAAGCACATGTGTGTGCCGAAACGCGCTAAAAAATTCCATATAACTAATATCGTTAAATGTAATTGTAATTTAGAACAATCAAGCTCAAAGACCTTTTTTGGCAAATAAAGGGTTAAAAATTTTAAACAATTATGGTAAAATGAGGTTATTTTTTTTTAATTAACGCGGATGTGTCGCACAATATTTTTTGAGCGGCCCCCCCCCCCCCCCACCCCCCCCCCCCCTCTCTCCCCCTCCCCCCTCCATCCCCCCCCCCCCCTTTCCCCCCCCCCCCCCCCCCCCCCCCCCCCCCCCCCTCATTGGAACATCCACCTCATTAAAATATTGGGGGGGATATATCCCCCCATCCCCCTGGAATTTACGTCGATGCATGTAGGACTAACCTGGCTTAAACCCAGGTCTACAGCTAGAATCCCTTTGAGAATACCAGCATATGTCTTTATACTACAAAACCAAGTTCTTCATGGGAGTAGCTGTAAGTGCCACAGAGTACCACCACATGGGTACCACGTCGCCGCCGCAAAGTGGGGGTAATCAGCCACCTAGGTGCACACGCAGTAGCCTGACCCACTAGGTCACCCCTTACTGGGAGTACATGCATGGGGTATACACATGCAAATGAGCTTTGACTATTTTACGCTAATTTTATCCATTATCTAAACATTGGTCACATATGTTATATATTTTTATACAAAATGTCATATATAGGGGTTTTTGGTGATGTCAACTCAAATACATACATTACTAAGCTTGAAAAAGATTCAGAAAGTGAGAAACACAACAATGGAAAGTTTGGCGCCCTCTATGGTCCAAGTGCTGCCTAATAGGCAACCGGTAGGAGAGCAACTGTGAAGGTATTCCCATGGAGTAGCTGCACAGGTACTCTAATACTGGTGGCTTATAGGGTACCGTCAGTCACCAACAGGCAGTGCAGATTACATATAGGAGGGGTAATGCGAAGTAAACATATCGGCTATCCACCCAGTGGCTGTTGTTCTTTGCAAGTACTAGTTGTAGGTACTGCATCCATAGCATGCAAGGGGGACCCTTGGAGTAGAGGCTTAGAGTACAAATGGAGTAGCCTAAGCTTCTGGGTTAACCGTGAGTAGGAAACTTGCGGTGTACATGGACACAAGAGTATGTGCTGGACCCAATGTCTACTTATTTATGAGCTTCAACATGTCAAGGTTTTGTAACTCTATTTAAGCATCTTGGTGTTAAATATTTAGCATGAGGTAAAAGTAAGAGATGAAGTTTGATAATACTCAATTCATATTTATTGTGATAGTGAAATTAATGTGCAAAAACGTTGGCACCAGAGTGACCAATGGTTAAGCACCAAATTTGGCTGCCAAATTTGAATAGCTCTGGGTGGCTGGGGATCTCCTGGTTAAAGTTGTCTACCTATCACACAAAAAAACCTTCAGAATTCACTATCCAGGGGTTGCATGAACCCTTTGTCAGGGATATCCATGAATAAACCAGGTTGACACAAATGCCACAAGAACAGGTATTGTGAGACATGGGAAAGTCCATATTCCACACCTTACCATCACCATGACCAAAAACCCTAATTCATGTAAGCCAAACCCAACCATTAATACTTAAATAATTTGAATTTTCAAACCTTGCCATAACCCCTTTAATTCAATACCAACCAAGCTGATATTTGAATTTCATATTACCGTACCACTCCCAAACACCAAAAAACCCAAACAATTAAAAGGAATTCACAAACCTAACCATAACCATGACTGACCTTAAATCGACTATGGGCCTAAATATTCAACTTTTACCAAACCCTTATTCTACCCCAAAGTACCTGAATTCATTACAACCTTTAACTGCCTTTCTAACCTCTAAAACACAAGCTGGATCTTTGATTTTCCAACTTTACCACAATACTAACTCCTAACCTGTAAACCAGATGTTGTAATTTCTATAATCTTACGGTTACCTGAATTCTACCCAAGTACTAGAGTGTCGTACCTTCTATAATCTTACTGTACGTGAATTCTTCCCAGTAGAGTCGTAACTTCCTATACTCTTACGTTACGTGTAATTTTCCAGTAGTAGAGTCGTAACTTTCTATTAATCTTATGTACGTGAATTCTACCCAGATAAGAGTCTCATCTTCTCTGCTAATCTTACTTTACATGAATTCTACCCAATCAAGAGTCCCTAACTTCTATAATATTATTGTTACGTGAATTCTACAAAGCTCTAAGAGTCCTTAACTCTATAAATACTTACGTTACGTGAATTCACCCAGCTAAGAGTCCTAAAACTTCTTAATTCTTATGTACGTTGCATTAACCCAGCTAAGAGTACTACTTCTATAATCTACTGTTACGTGAATTCTACCCAGTAAGAGTCTAACTTCTTTAATCGTATTTGTTACGTGAATTCTACCAAGCTAAGAAGAGTCCTCTAACTTCTATAATCTTACTGTTACCTGAATTCTACCAAGTAAGAGTCATAACTTTTATAACCTTATTTTACAATAATTCTACCCAGCTAAGAGTCCTTTCCTAACTTCTATAATCTTACTGTACCTGAATTCTACCCGCTAAGAGTATAACGTCTATACCTATTTTTCTACAATTAATTCTTACCCAGCTAAGGAGTCATAACTTCTATAATCTTACTGTACCTGATATTCTACCAGCTAAGAGTCATAACTTCTATAATCTTACTGTTACCTGAATTCTACCCAGCTAAGAGTCATACCTTCTATAATCCTTCCTGCATGTGAAATTCTACCAAGCCTAGAGTCGTAACTTCTATAATCTTATCGTTTACATGAATTCTACTCCCCAGAGTTTACATCGAATTGTTACCAACCGTATCATGACCCTAACTCACCTTAAACACAAGCCAAGTAAAAGCCTCAATATCAAAACATTTATTATAACCTTATTCTACCCCAAGCCACAGCTCCGACTCTAAATTTTCCAACCGTGCCCCAACCAAACAGCTACTTTACCTTTTACACATGTTTGCGACAAATGTTCCTTTTTACCCTCAAGAATCACGGTTTTATGATATGTTTTCAGGGTCATTGCCTACTATCATAATATTTTGGATTATATTAATGCTTATGAAATAATCATAATTCAATCATGATACCTATGATACTCATGCTGACCTAGTTGACAGATAACTGAATGATGGTATATACAGTTAAGGGGGTCGGTTCCAGTAATTGCACAGTTTTCCCTACTGAGAAGACAATTTCGCTTCCACCCTTATTTGGAAAATTTCATTTTTTTAAAAAATGGGTCACTTTCTTTTACTCTCTCTAGAAAAAGGTCAGGCAGCGTCATTCGCTTGTAAGTATTATTCTTCATGGACCAAAGCAAAACATGTCCTTCCCGTTAAATCATACATCTGTATTCAGCAGAAAGAAAATCAAAATTATAAGTCTTTCGCCAGAAAAAAAAGTTGTGTTAAATTGCTTATTCACAAAAACAAACAGGTAACATTGCGAATCGCTATCACTGGTCCGTTTGATGGTGCAATCACCTTAACATGCAGAGCTCCAGAGGGGATGGGACAAACAAACAAAAAAAATGAGGTCAATTATGATAGTGTTTTTCATGGTGTTTGTGAATATTTTAAGTGTTTTAAAAAATAAAATATTATTTTATAAGTCTTGCATAAGCCATTGCCGGGATCCCAACCTTGATCTCGAGGATTGGCAAGGTTGGATTACAATCCGTTACGGGATTAATATCTTTGGATAAACCGACTTGCGCGATATCTGTTGGATGTAGACTACCTTAGTTTGATCATCTTACCTTGGGGCAGAATACATAAAGTACATATTATACAATGCTATATGAGCACTAATAGTTGATGAGTTTTACCACTGATTCTAAAAATTGCATGCTACAGTGGTGCACTGAAAGTCAGGCATGCATGATGACTTTTGAGGCTGTGATGACTGATTTTATTTTACATATTATAGAGAAGATTTTACCAAACTATGTAAAAGATAATATAGAGCTTTAGTCTACCGATTGAAACATGGACAAAAAAATTGCTTCCATGCATGTAAATTGTTTCAGCTCCATTTACATTGTATCTAGTTTTATGGATAGAAATTATATATTATTCATATGTTAATTTCTTTTTCATTGTTAGGCAACCAATTCAGCAACTTTTGTTCAAGATGCCACTTTATGGCAATCAAAAAAAATATCAAGCATTGTGATTGGCTGAAGCATTATTTAAAGCAGGACAGCTTTGCCTTTACAAGTCACATGACTATGCATAGCCAATCACATGAGAGGTGTGTCCGCTTTGAATGGCTGATGATGTAGGCTGATGTAGGCTGGTGGAGAAAAGAATGTGCTTTAAAAGTCATGGTATGGTTTTCTTTTAAGGAAAAGTGCTAGGTGTGATGCAGAAGTATTTTGTTATTACTGCAGAAGTAGCCCACTTTATTTATTTATTTACATGCCAAACCATGCGGGACTATAAAGCAATAAATAAATGCCATGTTGAGAATCTAGGGCTGGTATTCTGAAAGGGAGTCTAACTTTAGACCTCGGTTTAAACCAGGGATACATGAGGACCTTTTTTTTTTTCTTCCAACATACTGTAAAAATGTGCTGTAATAGGTGAGAGAATTCCTCATGGATGGACGGGAACATACTTTAACAGTTTTATGTTGGAAGGAAAAAAGGTCCACTCATGTAGGACTAACCCTGGTTTAAACCCAGGTCTAAAGTTAGACTCCCTTTCAGAATACCAGCCTAGAAGATTAGCAATCCTTAATAACACCACATTTAAACAAGTCAACATCGCATGGTTTTACAAAATGCGGAAATGACCTATGAGCTGTCATATCAGAAGACAGCAAAATTGACCAAAACAAGCAAACAGCCAAACATAGTTGAATGCAAAACAAAACAAAAAAAATCTCTAGAATGTATTTACAAGTGTAAGAAAAGATACGCGATCAATGTCATTGCATAAAATAGGGCAACTGACAAATGAGAATAAAATTGAATGATAAATTGTTTATAAACATATTGGAAATGCTTGACAGAAGATGAACTCTTGATGTTGTTATTAATATTATTTCAAACCTTGGTCACTGTATACTTAATTTGATTAAAAACAAGCTTTTTGACAAGAGGAAGTCCAAGTCGATTCTTTTTCTCGTGTTCGAAGTTTGTATTTCAGCATGTTTGGTGTAAAACTCACCAGAGGCACATAATAGTAAACAATTACAGTGGATTCAATCTTGACTTTTACAAGTTCAAGCATTATATACTCGAATGTTCCAATGCAAGATAATTACAACAGTATTCAATCAAAACAAGTTTGGTTCCCAGACACAGCTTCAAGTGGGATAATTCCTGTCTACGATCCAAGCACAACCCAGGGGAATTCGACATTCAAATGTGTGAAGTTTTCGACCACCCACTCTCTTCCGCCATTGTTCTCTAAACTGTAACAACATTATTTACAGGCAAAGGGCAGAGACTTTTATACATAATGAACTGAAAAACTTGATTCTGGCTGTTTTTGTGGGGTATAAAAATCATCAAATACATGGTTCTATCACTTTCCTTACTTGCACACACAAAATCTTTAGAATATAAAATACATAACCTGATTTGTTTAACACTTAGGTGTATACGGTCTTGCACATTCCCGTTAGTGTTTAAGAGGGGTCCACATGGACTCCCCCTCCCACCTCTGAAAACCACTTTGCCAGTGGAATTTTCTACCAAAACTCTGGTCATTGATGGGGTACATCAACACAACCACATTACAGGGAAAAAATGAAAATCACTTGTACGGATTCAAAATGGCGGTCCAAAAACTAATTTTATACAATGCGCAACCAATTCTCCTGCCAAGAAATGAAAAACAACTTTCACTTTCCTGAAGGACTTTTCCATAAAATTTGGCTCATAAAAGGAGAACATAAATACATTTATATTGCTGAAATAAAAATGTAAAAAAGTTACTCCAGCACGATTTAAAGGGAAAACAAATTTTGAATAGCACCACCAAAATGCTTAATTATGCTAATTAGCATAATAACACCATGGTTGATTTGCATTTTTTTTCCACCAAAATATGTGCACCTGATATTTAGGCAATTACATAAAAATTTGGACAAAAATATTTTACTGTTAAAAAATGGTGTACAAAAAGACCCCCCCTTATACACTTAAGTGTTAGAGAACTCCCTGCAACTGTTTCAAGCTTATGGAAAGGTTGACCTAAATAATTCCAAATCATTTTGCCTAATCACTAGCTTCAAATATTTAGTATACCTGAAAACTTAAAGGTAATTATCAGTTATTTATGAGCACAAATGACCTACTTCTTTTGTGTATGCAATACATGAATGTGTACCTTCAGCAATGCTTAATTCTAAAGTTGGACAGACAAGGCCAAATTGAAAAAACAAGTTTGTCTCAGAAGATCACACGCATTGCTTTGAATTTTTTTTACACATAATTTTTTCTAGGTTTTTACTCACATGCTCAATGCTCACCTGATTTTTTTTAAATTTCAGAAAAAAGGAAAATTTGGCCACAAAGCGGATGGGAAAAAGTGGGTCAAAATTACAATAAAAAAGCATTAGTTTCTCAACAAAAAAAATCTTGCATTGCCTTTTTAAAATTTTCTTCTGAGACAAACTTGTTTTTTTTTAAATTTGGCCCAATCAAAGCACTATCAATGATTTTCTGGCCATTTTCTGCATCTCATTTAAAAATTTATAAATCATAACAAAATGAGGTGATTTCTATCAAAGTAGGCATGTCTTTCATAGAACGTCACAGATAATCTGGAAAAAGTAACTGATTATGACTGCGTTGACTAATTAGGATTGTATAGTTATGTGTGCATTGCTTCTGAATTTGGATACCTTGCTGAGAGTACGGACATAAACTGTCATCGTCATCATCATAAATTGCAGATTTTTGCTTTATTATACTCTGGGCCATAATTTCTTGGACATAACAAATGCACGCATTGATCG